>JAHWFP010121205.1:0-27496 GCA_023313725.1 Lithobius niger
AACCCGCAACTCTTCCTCTTGGACGATGGCCTTATGACGTGGCTTCCAACCAACTTGCTTATGATTCGCAACAAGGGCAATATAGGGAAATATTCAACACGCTCTGTGACATTCTTTTAGTGGCCCAATGCTAGTGTTTCTCTAAATCTCTCGATGGAAAAGAAAAGCACAGATTGCCAGCTTGCGGCTCACTAATGGTTGAGCATGTGCGACAGCGCCATCAGGACCATAATTAAGGGCGGAAGCAGCACTGCTCTGGGCCCCATACTGAGGAGGGACTTCAGTCCCCAAACCTAGTCCAGGGCCCTCCAACAGTAACGTCTGCTTAAGGAAAACATGGAAATAGCAAATAAAGATTGGCTAATGCCTAAAACATGTTCTCAAATAAGGTCCTCAAATGTTTGACCCAGCTCCAACGATGAAGTTGCAGCCCTGGGGCATCATCTATTGCCAAGAACCTTTGCCATAACTGTACACGTATTTGAGTGATAGAACTAAACAGATTACTGCTAGGAGAGACTAAGCCCGGTAATAAGTCGTCTCAACTCTCAACTTCAGTTGACACTGTTTTTAATTATCCGTGTGTAACAGTTTTGGTGTGGTGCCGACATGTGAGTGAATTAATCCAGGCAGCTGGTATTTTGGGTTTTGGCAAATGATTTCTTTGGTGTTTGACCCACGCTCACCGATACCGGTAGTTTGCCAAGTTCATAATCCTTAATGTAGGTGGCGTTCTATGTGCCATCTTGTATCATGATTATAGTACGTGATCTCTGCTAGGGGGTCATCACTATCTGTTGTCGATATATACGGATGATGGCACTCTTGTTACGTGCTGTCCGTTATTCACCCCATAGCTTCAAGTTGTCTGTGTGTTGTCTAGGCGTAGCTGTTGCTCACTTTTGCTACTCCACTCGGCAAATTGTCAGTGGCGATGGATGATATTGTAAGAAAATAATATTTAGTCTTATCTAATTAATTTAGTTTGTGATAAACCCATGCTGCAAAAGTGCTGTGGGTAACTACTAACTATCTTTAAAGATACACTATTTGGAAATTACATTTTTGCAGAGGGTGATGTCCATAGTATGCCACTGGTAGGCAGATTACTTAGGGTTTGGCAGGCTCGTGGTAAGCTATGGTACATGGCAGTGCTTCAAACCATTCATCAACATTTCCGACTGGCCATCTTCGACGTGTTGTGGAGGAGGAGCAATTCTTGGACTTGAAAACTATCATTTCCCGACAATATGTTTGTTGAGGTTAATTTGTCCCGCCCAGTTTTTGAAAACTTGATCCCAAGCATAAAGTTTATAGGGCCTAAAAGCCTTATGTCAAAACTTGAAATTAAAATCTTCTTAGCTAGCTGCCGCATCTTGTGACTTGATGTGATTCCAGCTACGTCATCGACATAAACGATGAAAATTATAAGTTCTTTTCCTTGTTGTACGTAGAAAACGCAGGCTGAAACACAGCTTATTGTTCAGCTATTGTTTCCATTACAATAGCAATTGTTTTACAGTATGAAAAAACCATACTTTTGGTCAGACAATACAAAATTGTAACGGACAGTATATTCCTAGATGACAGTAGACGTTGGCTATGGTTTTTATTGTCGGAAATCCGCTTCTTACTGTTCATCTATTGTTTCCTGAACAGTAACTATGGTTTTACAATAGAAAACAACATAACTTATTGTCGGACAATACAAGATCTTGACACAATACAAACAATAGAAATTATCTATGGTTTGTACAATCCTGAATTGTTTACTTACTGTTCGGCTATTGTTTCTTGTACAGTAGAGAACATTAAGGGACAATAAAGAACAATAAGATTTATAGTTAAGTCAATAGAAAACTGTGGCGGACAATACCTGACCATAGAATATACTGCAAAACAATAGACGGCTTATGGGTAATTGGTTATTGTTTGTACGGATATTTTCACCAGGGACGTCATCGACATAAACGATGAAAATTATAAGATCTTTTCCATGTCATACGTAGAAAACGCAGGTGTCTGAACGACAACGTTTCATGCCGTGCTTAATCATTTGTTAGGTGAAACGAATACTCCATCTTCGCCCGAATTGTGTGAGCCCATAGAGACTGCGTATTATTTTGCAAACTTTGTCTTCATGTCCAGGTTCTTTAAACCTTCTGGCTCGGCCTGAAGAGTGGTATTTCAAGATGTTTCTTGGTTTCTTCGTAATAATGGCAGGTATACGTTAAGTGCAGTCGAAGTCGTATCAAACAGTTATAATGGTATTTAAACGTCGGTGTTTATACATTGAAAAATCGTAGTAATTCCAGCAGAAATAAATTAAAGGGATTGCAGTAGAACTAGTTGACATAGGACAGTGTCCCTAGAAAGAAAGAAAACTCGTAAAGCCTAAAAAGTGTACAGTGACATTATTTTAAAATGGCAGATTTAAGTCAAAAGATGAATAGTCTTGCAAATATCCAGTTATTAGACGGCAAAAATTTCGTGTCCTGGTCATGTAGTGTAGAAGCGTTTCTAAAGCAACAAGGCATTTGGGGTTTAGTCATGACAGGAAAAGCAAAACAAACCGATGATAAAGAGTTAGCCAAATAGGAATTCGCAAATGAAAAAGCAACGGGGTTGATAACTTTAAGTGTCGATCTGCTAAAAATTCAAATTCCTAGAAACTTAACAGAAGCTTATATGATTTGGCAACACTTGAAGAATAGGTACGAATCTAGCGTTAAGAAGAAAGCTGCACAATTTTCGTAAAACTGAAGACATGTCCGTAGCTGAATTTCTATTACAAATTGGTCCATTATTTCAAAGTATAGCCGATACTGGAAAAATAATCGATGACGAAGAAAAAGCATGCTATATAATTCTAGGCTTGCCTGCAAGTTATGATAATTTAGTGACGAGTTACTTGGCACCCCTTAAGAAGACTGATAGCCTAAAGTCTCAGGATATTGAACATTTATTGATCATGCATGAGTCGTAAGAAATTGCGTATACCCATGCTAAACCTGTTTCAGAGTCTAAGTACTTCACGTCACCAAAGACGCCACAAGTACAAGGCGGAGTATCATGCTATAGATGCGGCGGCGCCGGGCACAAAATTCCAGCCTGCGGCACCTCTATGTCCCCCTCCCCCCCCAAGAGCAATTTAGTTGAAGAGGACGTGCCCGTGGACTTTCCAGATGGCGTGGATCACGACGGAATGCTAGCCGTCAAACGTCGGAAAGTACGGCAAATATTACGTGCTTCACGTACACGAAGTTTGTTGGAATAAAAGCATATGCAACTAAGACAGGTTTCAATCTTAAAAATGCACTTATCATAGACTCAGGAACAGTCCGTCACTGCGTAAGTAATGAAAATTGGTTTCATACTAAATACGAAATACCTGTTGAAAATGTAAAGTGTGCAACTAAAGCAACTACAGTGTCAACAAAAATAGAAGGTATCGTAAAAATAAGTTCAAATGGTATAAATTTATCAATTCAGAAAACACTATTTTTGCCTGAATTTGATGTTAATCTCTTTTCTGTGGGACAGGCAATGAAATCAGGGTTAAGAATTAGCTTTGACAATGATGTGTGTGAAATATTCCATAAGCAATCCGGCAAGTTTGTAGCAACTGCTCAGTATATCGCTGGTTTATTTGTCATTAGCAATCCAAAAATTGTTGTAAACAATCCAGAAGTAGTGATAAATGCTCCAAAGAACGTTTTATATGTGGAAAATGACAGTTACGTTAAAATAAACCAAACTAGTGTTACTCCAGTTAGGCAAGAAATTAAAATGCATGAAGGATTCCGTACCACAACTAACCAAGACTTAAATCAAGGTCAGGTGCGAGTTTTTTCAAAAATCCAGAATAAGCAAGAAAAAATGCCTGAAAAATGCCAAAATAGTTCTCAAATGAATAAGCAAACTGAATTATGGCATAAAAGATTTATGCACGTCTCCCCACTCACCTTGAAAAAGATTGCAAAGTCAAGAGCAGTAAGAGGTTTTTCTAAGTAATCCGCCATTAAGCCAAAAAATAATGCATGTTCTGCTTGTCTCCAAGGAAATAGCAAAACAAAGCCATTTAAGACTGTTGCATCCAATCCTATTGTTGAAAGACTTAGTTTAGTGTACTCTGACGTAGTCGGTCCCTTCCCGACGCCAACAATGGCAGGTTCCCGTTACTTCGTTATATTCATTGATTGTAGAAGTCGTTTTGTGCAAGTAGCGTTCATGAAATCAAAATATCAAGTTTTTGATAAATTCGTTGAATATAAATTAAAAGCTGAAGCTGCCACAGGGTGTGAAATTAAGACTTTTGTTTCCGATCATAGGACAGAGTATGAAAACTCCAAGATGGTGGAATTCATGCTACAAAATGGCATTAAGCATCAGTTTTCACCACCCTATTCAGCGTCCAGCAATGGAATTTCGGAACGGCTCAACTTGACCATCATGAACCTTCTTAGGGCAACAAAACTTCCCACAAAGTTTTGGGGAGAAATGGTGAACACAGCAGTATTCGTTCATAATCATTGCACAAATGTCAGAAATCGTAATAAAACTCCTAGGCAAATATGGGAAAATACGAAAAGTAAGCCAGCCGTAAAATATTTTAAAGCAATCGGTTGTTTGTGTTTTGCCTTAAAACCGCCACTAAAAAGATCAAAACTCGATGCAAGAGGTGCACCCTCTATAATGCTTGGTTATGACCAACAATCACGTGCATACAGACTCTATGACATTGATAACAGCAAGGTAATAGTAACCAGAAATGTTGATTTTCAAGAGGAAGTGCTAGGTGCATCAAGACTGCTCAAAAACAATGTAGAAAAATGCGGTATTGATTTAGACTCGATCATTGTTGATCTTACCTACAATCCAACGTCTGTAGCGGATGAGGCTGGTCGCACCACTCAATGCAAGCCCAGGCAATAAAGCTCCAGCAAGTTCAGCAGCGACCAAAGAGCAAAGCGAAACACACATTGAAAAGGTTTAGTTTACGTGGAAATCTCTCGCATTGCTCGTTCAATCCACGCACGTCCGTGCTTCAGAAACACGAATGTTTGACACCGTTTTTAAACCAAATCTGTTGTTTTGATTTTTCCATACATCTAGTCAGTTAATACGAAACTAATTTTAAGATCTATATGTGGTGTGTTGCAAAATACGTCGTCCTTTTAGGTTATTTTTTCCGTGCATCCTTTTCCAGGCACTGTTGAGGAATGGCACTCGGCGTGTCGCCGCAGTCGCCGTGAGGAGGTGGTGTTGGCGCGTTTGCGCATTGGTCACACTCGACTTACTCACTGTTTCCTTTTGCGGGTGGTTGACCCTCCTGAATGTTATTGGTGTCGGCGGCCACTTACGGTCCGGCACTTCCTTGTTGATTGTTGCCATCTTGATGGTTTTCGTCGTCGTTTCCATCTTCCGCATGACATTGTGCGTCAATTGGGCGATAAGTCTGTCCTCCTGTCCGGTGTTTTTCAATTTTTGCAGGAGGTACAGATGTATGACAAGATTTAGATTAGGGGTTTGAATAATATCTCTGTAATGTGTGGTGCAGTGGCAACCCGGACCACTGCACTGTACTGAGGTTGGCGCTAATGACCAAGCTGTCGACGCGCCATTAAGTCTCAATTCCCCCCCCCCTTTTCCAGATCATGTCGCTTCGCTCGAGGTTTTCATGAACAAACTATGACGTCATGAACAAACATCATGAGGGTTTAAAAAAACTTTAACGATATTTTTTCAGGGTTTTTGCGTATTTGAGGGTCATAATATCAAGTTACAGCGATGAAAGTACACTGTAAAAAAAGTCCGTATTTTTGGATAACATTTTCCGTTTTTTTTTACGGCATAAAGTCTGTTATTGACATAAACGGAAAGATTTCGTTAAAGAGCGTGTAATTTGGAATACTGGGTAATGCATCCAGAATCACCGTAAAATTTACGGAAAATGTTCGTCACTTTACGTATAAATTTCCGTAAAACATATTAACGGAGAAGTTCCTTCTCCCTGCCCATCGTGATCGGACACATTCTAGTGGCCATCTGCTGAACCTGACCTACATTAATGAATCGGAAATTAAACAATTACAATATACGGAAAAAGCGTAAAACAACAGAACAACTAACGTATGTTCCGTTATTAAACGTAAGTAAGCCGTTGTGACAGTTGGTCAATTACCAATTACGGATATCAGTAAAACAACGGATTAAGCAGTTTTGTATGCGGAAGGATGGTAACTAATGGAAAATGGATGTTGCGTTATTTAATGGAAGTAAACCATTGGAAATCGGAAGTTGGTCAATTTCTAATTACGAATATCTGTAAAATAACGGACTAAAGAGCTTTATATATATACGGAAGAAAATTAAGCAATGGTAAACGGTTGTTGCGTCATTTAATGGAAGTGTACCGTTGGGAAAACGGAAGTTGGTCAATATCCAATTACGGATATCTGTGAAATAACGGACTAAATAGCTTTATAATATACGGAAGGAAGGTAACTAATGGAAAACGGATGTTGCGTTATTTAATGGAAGTAAACCGTTGGGAAAACGGAAGTTGGTCAGTTTCCAACTACAGATGTCTGTAAAATAACGTAAAATAATTTAATTATATTTCGTTTGGTCCTAATCCCATGTTTGTAGGTGCTTTAGATCCAGAGGAGTAGACGTACAAACATACACACACACACACACACACATACACACCCACAGACTCACACACATCATACGTCCTTAATGATGTAGATAACAGTTGATTGATAAGTGGTTCATTTTTAAACTTGTTGAACACGCAAGCAGTACTTGAAACTGAAACAAAAGTTGCATAGTATATCCTGCCGTTGTGTCAATTTTTATGCGAACTTCTCATTTAAATGCTAAGTTGTGACTAGCTTTAGTCAGAGTAGTAATTTCGGCCATATTTTATAGTACAAAAGTGCTAGTTCACGAATATTTTGAAACTGTCAATTTGCCTCCTGTTTTGCAAACTATGTGTTTCGAGGAGCTTGACTCACAGTCAGAACATGGCATGTATATTTCGAGGGTTTGCAGTTATACTTTGCTACCTATGAAATTACAACTGATAAGCAAGTTGGAATTTTGTTAACTAGCATGGATAAGGACACCTACGGCTTGGTCAGTAACCTGTGCGCACCTGACACCCCCCCTAGTAAAATTCTCGACAAAATAAATATTGCATTGGCAGGGAAATCTCTACCCAAGACCAAGTGTTATAGGCTATCAGAGAAAGTGACTTATGTAAAGTACAACCAGGTACAAGGTTCACCCAATGCTGGGTTCATCACAGACTTAAAGAAGGCTCACTTTACATTGCAACTACGTCGATTTGCTAAACGATGCCTTCCACAACAGATTTGTCACTGGCATACCTGATGTCAAAATGCAAAAAAAAAGGCAATGGCTATGAACCCTACATTAGTCACGTTTGACAATGCATGTGACAAGGCTCTCGAAAGAGAAAGAGCCAAAAGAAATGTGTCCAAATTACAGAGTTCCTCTACTCATTAAGTTACCAAACAAAATCGTCCTAAAAGTAAAACAGAAATCAAGTGCTACTCTTGTGGATATAGTAATCATATCAAAAACAAAAACTGGTAAAGGGTAAAACTGGACAAAACTTGACTAGTCGAAGCCAAGTCCCGTACGCTTCGACCCTTCAAAGGAGTGATATCAACACACCAAAACATTCGCCAAGTTAATCGCACCACTTAATAGTTCGAAGGTTAAATGAAAACTAGAATATTGCTACTTTCGGTCCAAAGTATTATTCGGTGCGATTAAGTTGGCGAATGTTTTGGTGTGTTGATATCACTCTTTTGAAGGGCCGAAGAATTCGGAACTTGGCGACCATTTTACCAGTTTTGGTTTTTGATATAATATCACTCCTTTTTTTCTTTAATTGTGTATTGAATCAACTCCACTACCGTACAGATGTGTAATAAAGTGCTACGCCCATTAATTGTTTTTCAACAATTTGCTACTACCTTTTGCCAATAGGCCGAACCATTTTCAACTTGGTCACCTCTCTATAGATTTTTGGTTTGGTTTTAATTTTGTTGTAATTTGTTTTATTTAGTTAGTTTTGGTGTGTTCATATCAATCCTTTGAAGGGCCGAACCACTCTCAACTTGATGGCCTCTTTACTAATTTTTGGCTTTGTTTATTTTTCTTTGTTTATACAGTTGGTTTATATTTCGTGAAATTGGTTAACTTAATACGGATGCAAACCTATTTACGTTGCCTTTTGGACTTATATGTCAGACTGCCTGAGCGGGGAATCGAACCCACGACCTCTGACCGTGTCAGTCTGGCTCAGCGGTAGGACCTTGGCCTTTGATTTCAGAGGTCGTGGGTTCGATTCCCCACTCTGGCAGTATGACATTTAAGTCCAAAAGGTAACATAAATAGGTTTGCATCCGTATTTATTCAATACAATTTCTCTGCAACGTTGTTTAGATTTATTGTGATACACTAATGTACACTAGTGTGTGTGTGTCTAGGCACGCCCGTCAGTATACACGTTCTCATTGTCCGAACTTTGGCCGTCCAATGAGAGACAAAGCCGACAATACTAACTGATTATAACAATATATTCGTACTTACGCGCCCTCCCACGCCATCCCGGTTACGCCCCAGGCTCCAAACCATAAAGGTACTCAGTTCGTGTGGTACTGTATCCATTCGTCCAATTTCTTAGCTGGAAGCCTTCCCGTTATCTCGGTATCGATGAATAATCACCCTATGGGATTTAAGATGAGGATGAGTGGATTAGCTTGCTAGCTAGCTAGGTAATAACACATTTTCAACGTTATTGAGGGTCACATTTTGCATTGAAAGCTGCTTAGCTGGCATTCCTACACGAGTTGATTTTTGTCAGGTGGGTCATTGCTCTCAATTTCAACACAAGCATAACACAAGTATAAGCTTTTGCACCGCATTATTATTTTGCCCCAAGTACCTGAAATGTGTCCAACTATGCTTCAGGGTATAAGACATTGACGCTATGGCGTTGCGCTACAATGGTTTACAACCTCGACAAATGAATTGATGTGATGTTTGTTAACTAACTTGACGCCACACATTAGCGCGTGTCTAGATCATGTCCGTTCTTAATGCAGGTGTAGGATTCATTCATGCTCAGCTTCTGGGATGTAGGATATCTCCGGTTTGTCTGCAAGTCTGAAAAGCCAGGTGAAAGCTGCACTGCTGCCACAGCCCCTAAGCTAAAAGTAATACCGCTAAACAGTAAAAAGATGGAAAATTATAAATATAGCCGGTGTAAAGCACAATCTGTGGAAGAATGTGCCAACTCCCATCATGTTAAAGTATTGGGTGGGCAAAGATTCGTCAAATTATTAAACCATCAACATGAGACTGTGAGTGTCATTGTCGTGCCAGATAATCAACCAGCCCTGCTTGGTAAGATTGGATCAGCAAGGTTAGACTCGGGCAACAGCAATTTTTCAACCAGAATATCTTTGAGCATGGATGTTTTTCTAATCATGAAAACATTCACTTTGTTACTGGTAATGATGTCTTTGAGCGTATTGTGACTTGAACTGGGTTTGGAGAAGCTGAGGGATTTAAAAGCCAGTATTAAAATTAAAGAAAATGTTAAACCAACATTCAGAAGGGTCGTCCTGTCTCCTTAGCAATAAAACGAAGGGTCGAGGCTAACATTAATTGATTGTCTGATGCGGGAGAGTGTCTTGAAACCTATCACTTCTGAGTTTGGGCAACGAATTGTTCTTGTTGTAAAGCCCTATGGTGACCAGTAACAGTTTAACCGTGAACCCCGAGTTGAAAATAAAGTATTTTCTTATACCCAGAGCGAAAGATTTATTTGGTAAACTCGCTGGTTGTGACAAGTTCTCGCTGATTGATTCATCAGACGCCTTTCGTCAGGTGTCTCTAACCCAACCCTGACAATTATTAACACCTGTTGTGGATTATTCCAATAAAAAAAGCAGAAAGCTAAAAAAGCACTTTAGTAATTAAAAATATAAACAAAGTAGCCATCAAGTGCAGGTGAAAGACGAAATCACGACGTTTTGATTCCTAGTTTGGAAACGTTTTTAAGTGAGGGGTTTAAAACATGTCGAACAACTTAAAAATTTAAAATTAATAAAATAACAGCAGAGCAGATGGGTCATGGTGATAAACCTTACAAGTTCTAAGGATGTAAGGTCCCATACTAAAATAAAAAATTAAAATTGAATAAAATAAAAGTCGGCGCAATTCGACAGCTGACCAACTTCTATTAACATTTTTAACCTACGGTCTTGGGTGTGTTAGGAGCTGATTGTTGGCACATTCTTTCAAATTGTACCGACTTTTATTTTTATTTAATTTTAATTCTTAATTTCAGAATGGAATCTTACATCCTTAGGACTTGTAAGGTTTATCACCTTGCCCATCTGCTCTGCTGTTATTTTATTAATTTTTAATTTATAAGTTGTTTGACATGTTTTAAACCCCTCACTTGAAAATGGTTCCGATTTAGGAATCAAAACGTCATGATTTCGTCTGTCACCTGAAATTGATGGCTACTCTGTTTATATTTTTGATATTCCAAAGGCAGACTGTCTGCTATGATTATCCAGTACTTCTGTAATTCTCCAGTGACTTATAAAGAAAGTCTTAGGTTGTCCCAACTCTAGCTTGTTTGTTGTCAATATCCTTGTTGCTGGGAAGAGAAAGGAACATGACAATACATTGGATAAAGTGTGCACTGCCCTGCAGGCGAGTGGTGCTAAGGTTAAGCGTTATAAAAGTACCTAGAATCAGAATAAAGAACCGCGATAGTGGTTTTCCCAGAATTTACATTGGCCTATGAAATTCAGTTTGGGGTCGTATCGTAACTATTTCACTGTAGTAAAAAATGTAACAACTACAATCGAACCATTTGCGTCCTCAGTGTGGCAATTTCTTGTTCTTTTTGCAGTTGTTGTGGTTGTTCTTGTTGCGGTTGTTCTTGTTGTGGTTGTTCTTGTTGTATTTGTGGTTTTAGGCTATAAACCGAATTTCAAGGTGTATAGCTTAAAACGTTGGTATTGACATGGTTTATAGGCCTTTGAATGATATTTTAATGTGACTCCAATTTGCTTGTCGTCGTTGTTGTTGTTGGGAAATATTATGCTCACCTAGTGATCGAACGAATTAATCGATTTTAAATTGTTATAGCTTAAAATGATGGTTCTTGTTGTAGTTGTTGTTGTTGTTGTTGTTGTGGCTGTTGTTGTTGTTGGGAGTCTTTGTCCTTACTAGTACAGTTGTTAAGCAACAAAACAATGCACATCATGCTAAAAGCATGAAATTTGGACACAAGTCATTTTTAGCAGTACAAATCGAACTATCTATTGAAACCCTTTGAGACACCGCCTATGCCTTCTTGTGCCACCACATAGCCTGCCTCTGTGAGCCTGATGACCAACAAATTATCGCCGTTTTACCTCAAATCTTGGATGTGGTAACAAGTCTTCTTAGCAGTACACATCGAACCTGCTATGGAACCCCAACGAAATATCCCGAAGGCTCCACCCCCAGCGCCCACCTGGTTCCCTTCCCCGAGGCTTGACCAACAAATTATTACAGATCAAGCTAAAAGCATGAAGTTTGGTACACACGTCATTCATAGCAGTACAAATAGAAATAGCTAAGGAACTCCCTGTAGATAATCTTCAAGGCCTCCAATACCCCATTGAGGCCTGACTGATAATCTTGCAGATCGTGCTAAAAGAATGAAATTCGTCATGCAAGTCATTATTAGCCGTACAAATCAAACCAGCCATGAAACTCCCATGAAATACGACTCATTGCCCGCTAGTGCCCCCCTGTGCCATCTTTTGAGGCCTGATCAACAAATACTTGCAAATCCAGTAATAGCATGAAATTTGGTACACAAGTAATTCTTAGCAGTACAACTCGAACTATCTATGGAACTTCCATGAAATCCTCAAAGGTTCCTTAGGGCCCTCTATCCCCCTCCATGAAGCTGATGAACGACAATTTTTTTGCTGATCATCGCCTACTAAAGGCATAAATTGTGGTACGCTAAGATTCTTTTCCAAATCCCGCATATTCTTACAAGGCTTAACCTTGACACTCTGTGCATTGCTTTGCACGACCCATAGAATAAAATCACCTAATCCCAAATAACAACACATCAAGGAGTACTTAGCACTCCTCAGAGAGTTCTCTGTCACCAAATTTCGACATCGTAGAAAAAACAGTTTGACACCCTCGCCACCACGGAAACATAAAAAACTGCACTCACTAGTCGCCACTTCGTCTCGTGCTTCCAGCATAAAAAGGTCATTCTCCTCTCTTTTTTAAATATTTAAAATTTTAAATTCTCATTTAAAAAAAATTGTTCGAACTTTTGTTTTGAATTATGCAGTTTTGCCTGCATTCGGCTGTCTGTTTGCACCTTCATGCAATTTTAAGTGTAGGCTATTGTGTTTTTTAATCCCTTTATAATGAGCTGGAGTAACCGCGAAACGTCGGGTGGTGTTGATATTGTGCACCTTGTTCTCTTTTCTAACATACTGCATTCCAATGCTTACATATTTATTGCCTTGTGGTATACAAGTCATTCATAGCAGTAGACATCGAACCAGCCATGGATCCCTATGAAATACCACCAGAGCCTCCCCAGCACACACCCCCACCCACCTGTGCACCCACATGAAGCATCGATGACCAACAAATTTTTTCTGAACTTATTAAAAGCCTGCATTGTAGCAGTAGAAATTCTAACTACATTTGGAAACCATGAGATATCCCCAAAGCCTCCTAGTGCCTCCCTGTGTCCCTTCCATGAGGCTTATGGCCAACAAACTCTAGTTCGATTTGTACTGCTAAGTATGATTTGTGTACCAAATGTCATGCTCTTTCTGTAAGAATTTCTTGGATAAGTCTAAGGGATGAGGCACAGGGCTATGCTGCAGGGCCCTTCAGTGTATCTCAAGTGTGTTCCATTGCTGCAAAGATTGATTTGTGCACTAACTTTCATGCTTTTAGCTTGATCTGCAAGAACTTATTGGTCAAGCCTCTGAGAGAGGGGGGGGGGATTGAGGCTTAATGGCGCGTCTGAGAGAGGGCAAAGGGGCGCGGGTGGCATTGGGGTTCCATTTCACAGGGGATCCACAGCTGTTTTGATTTGTACTGCTAAGAATAACTTGTGTACCAATTCGTGTTTTAGCACGATCAACAAGAATTTGTTGATCAATAACGCCATAGAGGTGAATGTGGATTGTCGGGGTGCAGAAAGGGACCTTAGTGGTTATCTCGAGGGGTTCCATAGATAGGTAGATTTGTAAGCCAAGATGACTTGTGTACCAAATTTCATGGCTTTTTCGTCAATGTGCATGAAGATTGAACCACTGAATCGATGCTCAAGTTTTATCATAACTTCAAACGTTGGTATGAAAAACGATTAGGGCCTTTGTAATGCTATTTTAATGTGATAAAAATTTCTTGTTGTTGTTCTTCTTGTTGGAGAAACTTTGCTCTGACCTACTGATCGAACCAAAGAACTGAATTTTTTTTAATTTTTAGGTATTAACAAGAAACAGAGCCCTTTGAACGCTATTTTAATGTGACTACAATACTCTTGTCGTTGTTGTCTTGAACTTTACTTAGGACATTGTGGCACTGTAAGAATTATAGCATTTATTCGATGGCCAGACTTGTAGTATGGTGGCCAGTAATCGACACCGAACTTGGAAATTTATTAAAAACACGCGACGCTTGCCAAGTAAATAGGGCTAGTTACAAATAATGTTAAACCATGTGTGGAAGAGACTAGCAATAGCGTGGAGCCGACTCCATGTTGACTTTGATGGGCCATTTGAGAATAGAATATTTTCTGGTTATTTTGGATGCACTTCAAAGTTTGTGAAGGCATATTTGTGAAAATAATGAAAACAACTAGTGTAGCAATGAGTTTTCAAAGAGCTATTTACTACTATAGCATATGTAAAACCGTGGTAACAGATAACACAGATTAGAAATACTTCACACCACCCGTGCAGTAATGGCAGTGTGGAAAATGTCGTGAAAAGTTTAAAACGTTCACTCAAAGCAAGTAGTTCAGCAGGGTTGTTTGTTGAAAACACGGTATTAGGTTTCCTAGCACAGGCGAACAATATTTGCATGGTACAAAAGGGACCAAGCCATCAAAATGATTTATTTTTGAGAAAATGTAGGAAGCCAATATTGCACTCCTTATACCAAGTTTTGAAGACAAAGTAAGAAAGGCCAACCGGTGTAAGCTGGTAAATTTAAGATTAAAAATAACAGCTGATGGGGGAAGGCAACGTAATTGCGAAGGATAGAAATCGTTATATTTGATAAATTACGAACGGGCAAAGTCTGGCGTCATGACGCTGTAAGATTACCACCTGCTACCAGCAAGATTGCATCAACTTTTCGAGGAAATATGCATGTGAATCGATAATCCTCTGTTTGATGTGGAAGATGACATCAAACAGAGGATTATAAAATGCCACAAGCATCTTATGTGCCAGTGGATTCGTCAATCGTATCGTTATCCACCTGATCTTTTTAAAGTCTAGTTAAATTTGACAGTGGTAGAAGCGATAATTATTACATCACGTCGTTCATTGTGATTGGCTCCAGTTCTTTTCCAGAAGTCGGTGGTGTGTGCCATCGTAGCAGCATCGTCACTACCGATGCCATGCACAATTTGCAAATTGCAGTTTTAACGAAACGTGCGTTTCTTTTCCATCGAGGTGTTTAGCAAAACAGGAGTATGGTGTAAAGTCATCGTCCGTAATACGCAATACACATAAACTCAATCCCAAAAATTTTGACGTTAGTCGTGAACTTACTCTTGTTTTGATAAATTGCTAGATGGAAAAGAAACACACGGATTCTATTCGTAGTTCGAGGAGTGTTTCTTCTTCAAAACTGTCCGGGGTAATTGTACCTAAACCGCATTGTTGTTCCAGTAGAGAAAAGAAAGCAGTGCAGTGACTTAACCTATAATTAAATTTTGACAGAAGTTAATTATGAGTTTGAATATCAAACAGGCAACTTTTTTTCTGGGAGTTGATTTTCTTCCTTGGTTCCTTGATTCCTTCATGATTATGTCCTGTGCAAAATTATGCATGATGTCTTTCGTTCTGGAAAGTTAACTATTTTTAGGGGGGGGGGTATGACAGTGTTAAATATTTAAGAATAATTTAACTAAATGTGTTCTTAAAGTGAATGGTTAAAAGTGTAAACTTATGGCGATAACGTATTGTAAATAATGTCTGTGTGGGATATTGTATATTGTTGGTATGTAAATTGTCCTTTTTTTAATTATCATGTTTAGAAGTGATTGTGTTTGATAAAGGTACACACCTTTTTCTAAAAGCGGTGACTTTGATATTTGTGTCCAAGCTTGTGTGTGGGTACCAATAGTTGTTATTCCATGTGCCAACTTGTACCATGAGTGGAGACTCCTAGTGGTGATCTCCACTAGGGGTCACCACTAGCTATTGTCTATAAGTGCAGGTGATATGGTTCCCTTGTTAGGTACCCTTGCTCTTGAAAACAACTCCAGATTCATATAATGTAACTTTGATGTTCACACACGTAGCAGTTAAGGTCAAGAAAAGTTACAATTTAGGTGGGCTTGAAAGGGGCATTACTAGCGTAGGCGTCTGTGGCGTCGTTTTCAAAAAATAGATGTACACTTGAAAAAAAAAGGCAGAAGAACAAAATATTTTACTGTAGGCAGCTCCCTAGTAAGAGCCAAAAAATAATTTTAGTAAATGATGTCCCTTTTTCTTTACCTGATGTTCCCTTATTATCTGTCGGTAGGTCTTTCATTATTGTCAAATAAAATTCTATAATACACTCTTAGAGTTTAGTCACGATTCATCAGAAAGGGTGCTGGAGATGGGGTGGTGAACGTGCCCCAATATACGAAAGCCCTTGGTTACAAGCAACTGTATATTGGTGTGCCTTACCAGTACCCCTCTGGGCCGGACCTATAACGGCAGGGCACAATTCCTTTCTATTTTTAAAATTCAGGTGAATTTAAAACATGCAAAATTGTTCAACACTTTCGACGCTTTATTCCTGGGTCCAACGGCCTCATCAGGTGTAAAATCGCAACTGACTTCTTCTTAATGTGTTCAAAGGCAGCCGGGTACTCAGTCTCCACTCTCACCAACGCTTTGAGGAGAATAATTTTACATAATGCCAGAACCAGCTACAGAGTCCAAGGTAGTCTCGCAGCTGCCTTACATTACGTGGAGGATGGCTACTGGCAATAGCGGAGATCTTCTTGCGGTCTGGGACGACATCTTCTTTCATTAGGATGAAGCCCAAGTTGCTGACTTCGGCATTACATAATAAAACAAGCGGTTACAGCGACTACCTAGTCATATCCGGTCTTCTGTACAGTTGTGCTACTACCAATGGTAAGGCGCACATCTCTATCACGCATTGCAACAGCTATCTATATTATGTATTCTAAAAGCAGTAACCATCAGAATTGCCGTTTAAAAATGAGTTTGCTTTTAACTTTATTTTAAATTTTAGGCGTGTTTGTTAACTTTTAGGCCTAATTCTTACCTGAAGTTTTAATTTCGTAAGTAGCAGCTAACGGAGGTTTGAATTTACAGTAAGCGTATTCGTTTTTGCAACACGGTGCGTTTCAGGCACACAGACACAGTGTTACAACGTAACGTGCAACGTAGCCTATATAGATCAGTAGTAGTAGGGAAGTGACGGGAAAAACGGTGTTGATGAAGCCAGTAGTGACAGTAGCCACTTGACGTTGTCGTGGTAACATGATTTTAGGCCTACTTTTTATTTTTTAGGCCTATTTTTTTTAATTGTAGTTATAATTTCGTAAGTAGCATATAGGCCTAATGTAAAATCTGTTTCGATGATAAGCCCATTCATTCACGCAACAATGCAACGAGACTATTAATTTTTTAACGAAGCTAAATTGTTTTTGTTTTTACGGCTGCGTATTATCGTTAAGATTTCAATTCGATGATCAAATGTTATTATTTAATTTAGTTACGTCGAAAAAGTGTATTAGCTATAAGGAAGTAACAATGTTTTAATTTCTTTTGTTATTTAACTAACCTTTGACACTAAATCTAACGTGTAAACCGTGGTAGTCAATATCTGGTATCGTTGCAAAGTTGAAAACGCGACGGAAGGACGGATGGATGGACGGACGGACAAAGTCGTTGGAATAGTCTTCTCAGACGGTACGGCTGTATAGAAGACTAAAATTGTGGACGTTGAATGTTAAGTTGGCAAAGTCCAATCTGCGAAGAATAATGTCAATATTTGCCAAGTGAGCTAAGAAAGATGTTTTCCACGGCTGTGTTGGCATCTTGATGTAAAAAGGTGGGGTGGGCATGAGAACGTATCAAGTCGTTTATCAGTCGCTGGAAATCCTATCGTTCACTCAACATCCCAAACTGAAATGAGAACCACAGATTCTAAATGCGGCTATGCGGTTAGTAGCGGACCTAAGATGCATTCTGATGATAAACCTTTGAGTGGGCAATCCTGACAAAATGGAGTCTACTGCTGGGAACGGGTAAGCCTCATCTGCAGTATCGTAGTTCATGCCTCTTAAATTGACTATAATCCACTATTCATCCATCTATTTCAAGAAACATGGGGATGAATTTGTTGGGGATGTAGAGGATTGAATACGGCCTTCCCGAATGAGTTATGGTTAGAACAAGAGCGGTATCTGATCACCTTCGAATCTCTAACTTTCGTTCTTGATTAATGAAGACATTCTTTCGCAGAAGGCCGTATTCAATTCGGCAGTATGTATTTCTGCATTAGTAATAACAGTTTGGTGGGACTAACCGGATATAGACTAGAGGTGACTGTCTATTCTTATTTGACTCAATAAGCATCTGCATTTTTCTAGAGTGTCTGGTTTTATCTCTAAATACACGTTGGTTTCTAGGTAAACACCTTGGCAACCTCATCTTTCTGTTCCTGGGACAATGATGCACGATCCAGAATGGTCTGCCATCTAGTGACGTCTTAGACCAGGTTATAACGTCTGCTGTTCGTTGATTCGGTCAAATATTTATGATGCATCACTGTTAATAAATAAATAAATATATATTTGTTGCGAAGCAACAGGTCTGACAAGGACCAAATACAAGTACTAAGAGTTAACCTAAAAGTAGGACGTAGAGGGTTCCAACAATAGAATGTTAATGGCACAAAATTTAAGGAATGGGGTATAAGGGGGTGGGGAGAACTGACCAAGCTGAAAGATACACAAAGATAAAACTACAATAAAATATTTTTACAAAATAGAAAATAGTGTCAATACAGGAAAGAAGTCCGTTGTCATATAAGATCAAATAGAATAATAATACAGTAGGAAAGGTCAAAACGGACCGAGAATTAAGCAACTGTTAGAAATTTGGATAGATTCAATGTGTGCAGATTTGCTTTAAAGGCGTTCAGGGTTGGCAACATCACCTACTCGCCAGGAAGACTGTTCCACACTTTCACAACACGGTTTGCAAAAAAATATTTATGGCAGCTTCTGTGTGAAGACCCCACAACCAGTTTAAGCGGATGACCTCGTGTCCGACAATCCCTGTTCCTCGTGTCCTATGCTTATCCGTGTCCCTATCCCTATCGAAGTAGTTTGAATAACAAAACTGACATGGCCATGCAACAAAGAGTAAGTCAGGTTGAGGTCGGCCTTGAGACGATGTAACTTAAGAATGTCCAAGTTTAGAAGTTTTAGTTGATCTGCGTAAGGTTTAAATTTAAATCCACGCAGTGATTTTGTAATGTGCCTTTGGATCGCTTCAATGTGGTTAATATCCCGGATCAGGTATGGGGACCAGACAGGGCTCGCATACTCAAGGATGAGCCGAACGTAAACTTTAAATTAACGTACCACGGTGGTTAGATCGCCAGAAGTAAATAACTTTTTAATCCAAGTGACTCGCTGGTTGGCTGCTTTAACAGTATGATTGCAATGGAATTCAACCTTCATATCGGAAGTGAACCAAACTCCAAGGTTTTTGACAATCGCAGTACGTGGTAAATTCGATCCAGGCAGCAGAGAATAAACAAAGTTAAAATTGGATTCACCAACAGGAAAAATACTACACTTGTTGGGTGCTAAAGGCAGCTGCCACAATGAAGACCAGTCTGTTACTTCTGTGATGTTAGTTGTTAAGGCATTGTTATTGACAGCATCGACTACTTGCCCATGCAGTTCAACATCATCTGCAAATCTGTTTAAAACAGTGTTTGGTGACTTGAATTTTAAATCATTTATTAAAATGACAATGAGTAGTGGTTCTA
Source organism: Lithobius niger (assembly GCA_023313725.1). Classification (NCBI taxonomy): domain Eukaryota; kingdom Metazoa; phylum Arthropoda; class Chilopoda; order Lithobiomorpha; family Lithobiidae; genus Lithobius; species Lithobius niger. Next base: position 19,366 of record JAHWFP010121205.1, read on the forward strand.
GAACACTATTCTGCGGCACTCCACTCAACACTTATCTGATATCAGAGTGCTTATCACCCACAAAAACACACTGGGAGCGTTCAGACAAAAAAACAGTCAGCCAGTTAAGCAACGTGTCCCGAATACTAATTTAGCTAATAATTTACTGTGAACCACAGAATCAAATGCCTTTTGAAAATTCGATGAGGATGACATCAATGGGAATGTACTCGTCAAGTGTACTGGTCTACTCATCAAATATGGAAAGAAGTGGTAAACAAGTGCATCTCCCAGGTAATAACAACCAAATTGATCGTCTCGAAGGAAGTCATGGTCCTAAATGTAAGAAAACGTGTGTGTGTGTGTGTGTGTGCGGATTATACGTTCCATGATTTTACACGGAACACGGGTCAAAGCAATAGATCGATAATTTGTCGGGTCAGAGGAATTTCCCTTCCTAGTTTTCATGGACAACTCAAAAATTAATGAAAGATGTTACCGACCACACATTTAATTTCACAATAAAAAAAGTGGTATAGCCATCGGGCCCAGTATTGCGACTAGGTCTTACGGAAGACCAAGCTGTAAACACTATGTCCGACCTGAAAGTAGAGCACACACAGTCGTCCATAATGCGAATGCCAGAAAAAAGTGGTATGAAATTATCATCAACAAAGGCACTCTTGAAAACATCTGCTTTCTGTTTGTTATTTAAGATAAATTTACCATCCACACACACAAGGGAGGAATGCTTCTCACACATCCGGTTTTTTTTACGAATAAGAACAAAGATGCCATGGAGCCCTCCATTAAAACTTTATGCTCAGCAAGAACTTCATAGTCATGGGACTGGCGAGCATAGGATAACTGACATTCCTTGTACTGTAACTTGTTTCGTTCACAAGGGTCCCGTTTAAATAGACGCCATAGTTTCTTTTTCATTACACGCAGCTTCTATACGGATTTAGGAACTACAACTGTGTTTGAAGACTGCCTTAAGTTTACTCGAAACTCACGTGCTGGACTGTTGAACGCATTCATTAAAGGTTCCCATGAAACGATTCTAAGTGACATTTATTTTACCGTTACAATCAAGAGTACGCAACCAATAGTCTAGTCTCCTTAAGTCTAGACCGTAGAATTTCATAGTTATAAACTGTTTAGGTTTGTATGTATTACCCTCTTAAGGAGATTCTGTGATCACTGGATCACTGTGATCACTGGAACCAAAATGATCTTGAACAGAAACGCCATAAACTAACCTATCACACTCAACCAAAACAAGGTCCAAAATATTGTTTGAACGAGTGGGTTTAGTTACAAATTGTGAAAAATCCAACTCGGACACACAGTCAAAACACGGCTGATGACGCTTATCAACGACTGTATTCATTTCTCAATTCGTGGTAGACATGTTAAAGTCTCCAGTAATGATGTGCGAGAAACCATGCAAAATATATTTCATGTGCACATTTTAAAAATACAATCTTCATCCTGTAATCGTTATCTTCATCCTTGTACTACCACTGGGAGGAGATGATCATGTCAATGATAGCTGTTTTAATAAGGTTGGTACCAAAGATCATATCATATGGTAGCTCTTTACATACCACGACAGCATGAACAACCAATTTACCAGGCTACTGTATACCAATGCTGCACCTTCCTATACATCCCATATTTTCCCCATTGGCAGTCAAAAGTTGTAATTTTATGGGTTGTATAAATCACAATATTTAACAGATTCAAAACACTTTCTTGATAACAGAGAGTAACATGACCCCGTATCCCAAATGTCAGTAGCCTATCCATCTTTTTGTCAGTAATTACAGATGAAATATCCCTAATGTCTTTTTCTGGAATAAGGTTAACTTTAACAATTATAATCCTATGCTCCATATCATCCATCTGCGGGTATCTAGCAATGGATTATTTATGTTTTACAATTGAGGTGGCTGTACGGAATTGTTAACAACTCTAGGATAAGGGAAAAATCTCTAAATGTGATTATCGTTTCCACATTTCCAACATTTGATGGGTTTCTTACCTGTGTCCTGATCCACAATCTGAGAAATAGTTTGAGCATTACTAAGCCTAAATCTTATTAGCCATTCCATTAAAGGCACTGTTGAGGAATGGCACTCGGCGTGTCGCAGCAGTCGCCGTGAGGAGGTGGTGTTGGCGCGTTTGCGCATTGGTCACACTCGACTTACTCACTGTTTCCTTTTGCGGGGGGTTGACCCTCATGAATGTTATTGGTGTCGGCGGCCACTTACGGTCCGGCACTTCCTTGTTGATTGTTGCCATCTTGATGGTTTTCGTCGTCGTTTCCATCTTCCGCATGACATTGTGCGTCAATTGGGGGATAAGTCTGACCTCCTGTCCGGTGTTTTTCAATTTTTGCAGGAGGTACAGATGTATGACAAGATTTAGATTAGGGGTTTGAATAATATCTCTGTAATGTGTGGTGCAGTGGCAACCCGGACCACTGCACTGTGTCTGAGGTTGGCGCTAATGACCAAGCTGTCGACGCGCCATTAAGCCTCTTCTCCCCCCCCCCCCCATTCCATTTAAAACATAAAAAATAATTACACTTTCAGTTTTTGCAGGTGGAGTATTTTTGTCGAAAGTTTTTACTAGTTAATACAAACAAATCTATGCTTAATTGCAAATTGAAGTAAGCACAATCCACATAAACACTTTCAGTTTCCCTCCACATTAAGTGCCTGGCCTTATAGGTGAAATGGAACCAAGGTCTAAATGAAGGTTATTAGGACTGCCTTGAGTAAGCCTGACGTTAGGCCCTATTGCAGTCTCGTAAGAAATCTGTAAAGCCCAAACTCCACTTACGCGAGACCTGCGAGCTAGCGAGTATCGCGACACCAAAGCTGCAAAGCGTGGCCTAGCGCAGCATACGCGATACATGAGCTACAACATCTCGCCAAGGCAAGCGAGGCCGTCTCGCGCACTTCTGCTCGGCCCAGAATCTTTCGGCTAGCGAGGCCACCTCTCTCGGCTCGCTCTGCTGGAAGCCAATCAGGAAGAGGGAGTTGATGACGTTGCAGGCAAGATGGCACCATAAACAAGTCGTTGCGTATCCCTGTACTCGATCGGTTCGTCACTCAGTTTAGCTAAATATTTTAATTGTTAGACAAACAAAATGATAGGAATGCATTTAATAAACGGGGCCATGAAATGGCAGGCAGACTAGGTTCAAATCGCGCTATTGTTCGTCTCCGATCAAAACAGGCCACAGGCCGCAGAGCTAAATCACCGCTAGATACGATCGTTCATTTCTCACAAAAGTTGGGAAACTTGCGTTCTTTATGAAAAACTAGAGAATAATCCACTGACTCCGAAAATGCTATTGTATGAATCTGAAAGTCTTGCAGTAATTAGCTATGAGCAAAAATATGCATTCATTTTAGAGCCACTCAGAGCCAATCAGAGTCACGCTAGTGTACCGCAGTGTAGCTAAGTGGCTTGAATGCTCGCTTGAATGGAATTTGAGGAGCGAGTAGTGAGAGCTAGCCGGGAGGGTCGGCGAGGAAAACGGCACGCTAGTCCGTGTAGCATGGCTAGCTTGCTTGCTGGTCACGCGTAAATGGAGTTGGGGCTTGACTTCATATTACTCATCCACCCCGTCAAAATCGCCCAGTTATGGCCCTTCCGAGTGGAAGAAAGGATCCATATGGTTATAGTTGTGGGTGGGGGGGAGGGAGATGGAGAGGTTATGGCTGTAAGGTGTCTAGTGGTTGGTGGACGTGGAGGAAGGGAAAGGTGGGGGGGAGGATTGAGGCTTAATGGCACGTCGACAACATGGTCATTAGCGCCAACCTCAGTCACAGTGCAGTGCAGTGCAGTGCAGTGCAGTTGGAGAGGCGCGAGGAACAATGTGAGGTGTAGCTTAATTTTTGCTTTCACGCTTCCTTAACAAATAATAAATACTTGCTTTTATCTTTAACCTTTACCAGTGAACCATTAATTTTGTTCCCTTGATTAACATTATACCCATAATCATGGGTTGGTTAAAAGTCAATGCAGCGAAATTCGCAAAGTACAATGAAAATACTCAGACTACGTTAGCATATGGCTGAATAAACGTTCGTGAAAAGCTCGAATACACCATTGCTTTGGATGTGAGGAGACACGTTATTATTACATTAAGATTTGTGCACTATTCTCTTTCATAACACTATGGCTGTGCACTAACAAAGCGTCAGGTTAAACATGGAGTCTGATGACAAATTTCCACACTTGAGAGTCTGTTGACAACGTTGTAGTTTCATTATAAATACAGTACGTAATTTTCCACAGGTGTTAGCAAGCAAGCCAACATTCACAAATCCAGTTCGTGACTAGATAACAAATACTGTTGGTTACGTTAACGGCTGAGTGATTCAATACTGGTAACTTGGTTTTACCTGGAACTTGACTTTAGCAAAATTCATGTTTCTTTTCATTTCCCTCATGACGTGGTTATAGATTCAAGAGATCACTGTGCTGGCTACAGTAAATATGAGCAGGTTCTACAAATACCAGCCATCTCGCAAACTACCATGCCCATAACAACACTGCACCAATGCTATACGAGGAAATCTTCTATCTAAAACGAGACTAACTGGGCAAAAGTGGAAAATACAACAAATTGATTAACCTAAAATTAAACAAGTATTAGAATAATAATGAGTGAATACAACATAATTAAACAAGTTAAACCCAAATAAAATACTAACGAACAGGTTATGTGGTCCTAACTAAACAAAATAATTCGGTTACAAGACCCATTGAGAAGCACTTCTCTAGAGCCAAGGGAGCTCGTGAATTTAAGGCGTTCTGAAGAGAGATGCTCTGAGTGAGACACGACAGAAACCCCTCTGGCAGCACAAAAAGATGTTCGCGCCGTCACTATCGTTAAGTTAGTAATAAAATTACAACTTGAAAAAAGAAGATAAAAGCACGAATTAAACCAGTTGCAGGGGAAACAAAGACAAATTGGTTAAGTCCACGTTAAAAAAATCCTAACCTAAGGTATTTCTTTCTCTAAAAAAGTCTCGACAAAACTAGCTTACCAAGCCTAACTCCGCAAACAGGCCAGGTGAAAAACATCATACACAAAAGGAGTGAGCAACATACATCCGAAAAATACATTCAAAACTGGTTTCCGAGAAACACCAAGCAAAGAGTCAACAAACTCAAACATCGGAAAACAGGTAAGTAAAACAATAATTAGATCATCCAGACCTCAAAGATGCCAAAATACAATCTAAACAAAATCCAAGGTGGAAAAAGACATAAGGGATTCCATCACTAAACCCCAAACTCCACCAAACAAATCAAAGAAAACTAAAAGCAAAGATAAAAGGGAAAGAAAACCAAAGCAGACATTCAAAAACCATTACGTGAAAGTCCAGGAACAAAGACACATGGTCTGCAATCACACCCACGGGATACTTTATGAAGGTACCAAGGATGGAAGGAAAAAATAAAAACATATGGAATCTAACTTAAGCCTTGATGAAGGGACAGAGGAAAAAAACATGAACATTTATTTACTATTACCCATACCAGTGCACAACCCAATATTAACACTATCAATACAAAACTTATACTGTGCATTCATACACTCACACAACCCTCCTCAACTTTGACAAAGCAACTATAAAAGGTCAAGGAAGTGTCGAGAATAAAAAGAAAAAAAACAACCACATACACAGATAATCCAGAAACCAAGGAACACAAAAACAAAGAAAAAAAAGAAACAAAAAGTTGAAGGCAGGTCATGTACAGCACTGGGCCAAAAGTGTCATCGCACTGTGAGCCTCAGTCAACACAGGATTATGCACAAGTCTGCACCCATCAACAAGACCCCACCTCCAGAAGCTAGATTACGAGAGCACACCACAACTCCCAGCCACCGGGCAACAAAAACCAAGGAACACGAGGAAAAGGGGTAGAAACAAAAAGCAAGATAGAAAACTCAACAAACAAAAAATCAACGATGTTAAGGTTTTATCTAAGATTGGTGATAGGATCCCTTCAAAGTTTTAAGGCTTATCGGAACTTGCATTTCATATGCGAGAGGCACAACCCTTTCTATGACAACAAACGGACCATAGGCTACCACCGAAAGGCTTACTTAAGACACAAAGGAATTGACCGCAGATGATAATAATAATAATAATATATAGAGACGATGCTTGAGGCATCCACCCACCCAAATTCCCCGGCAGCAGATGTTAAGTGGAAGAAGTACCACCATTATTACAGTTGTTTTTTGCCGCATGAGGGAGGAAACCGGAGTACCCGGAGGAAACCCTCGTGCAACGGGAGGGAAACAACCGGAGAAAAACCCGTACATATACACTTCCCATCGCCAGGATCGAACCCGGGTCTGTACGAAGCCAGAGATGTACACTGGGACCAGGACGCCTATCGAATCTGACGCCCTCTCGCAGCTACCCGTGCACAGTGAGAATTGCACAGAACTTCGATTCCAACACGAAACACAAACGGTTTATGATACTGATCATGACAGGACATTGTCCTTTCAGCTGTTCCCGTAAAGCAGCTCTTGCCAAGGCAATTACACCCTGAAAACGTGAAGACAAATTCACGCCCCATCAGTAGCTTCCCTATCCATATCAGGCAGAAAGGTAGGATCTAACACCAGCAGCAACCTCATTACTCTTCCATGACGCAATAAGGAAGGAGAAAAGCCAGTGGAATGATTCTCAGCAGCACGAAAAGCTATGGTGATCAACAGAAGATCTATATCTTATTTCTTTCAAGACAGATCCAAACGAGCCCTAATTAAAGATTTGAAAGTCTCAATTAGGTAGGTGCTCAGAATGGTTCTCCTTAGGAGAAGAAAGGATAAGAAAAGAATGTCTGACGAATTCCATACATTTAAGGAAGAGCACGAAGCATAGAATTTAGAAACCACTTCCCATTGTCACTAATGAGCCATTTTCCATGCCATAACGAGAAAAGACTCCGCATACGAGAACTTCAGTGACTAAACCGCCTTAGCGTCTTTAAGTGCAAATACATCGATCCACTTGGAAAGAACATCAACGACAACCAGCATGTACTTATTACCCGTAGAACTTGCGGCAAAAGAAGCAGAGATGTTCAAAGAATAAAAATCGCCTGGGAGGTGCCGAATACGTGCTGCATCCATGGCACCCGTACAACCAGTGTGATCCAACCTCGACACTTGACATTTATGTCATCTGCGAATTTAAGCAGCAATGTCACGAACCATTTTGAATCATCTACAGAATTTCCGTAAAACTACAACGAACGATCACCCCAAGACGAGCCGTAACCAGACTCTTACAGGCTTTCACAATTAAGCAAGCAAACTTAGGTAGAGGAAATAGAATACAAAAACGATGCTCCTTTCTCTGCTGAAAATTAACTGCAGAAGAACTGCAAAAACAAAAGTGCAGTGAAAGTGCAGTAAATTGCCCACCCCAAAAAAACTTCAGTTCTCTTTTGCAGTTAAACTGCAGTTCAAACTGCAGTTAAACTTCAGTTTTTTTTCCTATAATTGCAGATGGAAATAAAATTTTTTTAAATCCTTAAATAAATTTCAGCTATCATTCATACCTTAATCTTAGCAGTTCATGCACAGTAACAAATTTCTATTCTTAACAGGCATCCATACCTTCCCTGATATACTCTTACTTTACTTACAACAATATATGTTGTCATCCGGCTTTACATATCTAGCCAATCACTAAGCGTTAATGTGTATGGTTCCAAGTTTTGTATTTTGTGATATCCGCTAAAGTTATGCAATTGTTGGCTTGATTTTAAACAGTCAATTGGTATTTATTGTTCTACACTATACCAACCCTTTCTTGAAACATAAAAATTTGTTAATAATTTAAGAAGTGATACAACGTCACTTTCACTATTGGTAAACTGTAATTATTTTGCAGTTTCTGAGTTAGCCTGCTGAAAACGGCAGTTATTTTGCAGTTTTGGTGTTATCTTGTTGAACTTTGCATTACCTGCAGTGTAACTGTTATTATTTTCTAGTTTTTTTTCAGTTGCTGTTAATGTGCACTTTTTACCCATTTCTTTATTATCGGTAAAATCTAATTTTATCGATAATTTTGCCAAAAATTGACTTTCAAATAGA
>JAHWFP010121205.1:27596-49271 GCA_023313725.1 Lithobius niger
AAAAAAAACCTATACCGACCAAACTGTATAAACAAAGACGCACAGTCTCTTCCCTACAACCATATCTGCTGGAGAGAAAGGAAGGTGACACGGTGATCAATTCCGAAATAGACAAGAAGCGCAAGAAAATTATCAACAAATTAACGAAACTGAAAATTTTTCTTAACCCTGGAATTTATCTTTCCTGGAATTCCTAAATTAAGTTGAACTAAAGTTTGCTTACCTTCCAATTTTTAGAAGAAAAAAAAAGAAAGTTACTTTTCGGTATCGGATTCATAGTATTCGATTAATATATCACTATCACATCGGATTGGCAAAAGTGGGTGTAGGACGGAAAAACAGACATTTGGAACAAAATAACTGAAAAACTACGATCATTTTATTTAGAGCATAATTTAAAGGTGGTGATGCGGTAGTCATCATATTACCATAACATCAACTAGTACAAAACTTTGTAGGTGGTGGTCCCATAGCCAACATGGACATTTTTAAAGTATGGACGACTTTACTGGAATTTTTTTAAAGGAGCCACACTGTATAATGTTAGACAATATTGTTACAAATAGGTTTTGCCGAATAATTTGTTCAGAAAATTCGGTGGCTAATAATTAAAATTAATGTAAATCTTTTCCATTCCCTATTTAATTGATCACTAATCAAGCCCATTTGGCTTCCCATTTGGTTTATTAATGAAAATTTTGTCATCGCCAAATGCCGATCACACTACATGACTATTAGGCCAAAAATAATCAGTGCAATTAAAAAATACGTATGAAAAAAACTACATGGACCTGCGGAATGGACAGGCTTAAAATGTGCGGGGTGGGGAGGGTGGCACATTGGCACACCGAGTTTCATGATTCCCACACTGCTGGTTTTCGAGCCTCAGTTTTCTGCCATTTTTGTGTTATCGTAGTTGTACTTAACCTTCCCAGCAGTATAACTAGAGTTATCGTGCAGTTTTTAAGTTAGCTTGTTGAATTTCACACATACTGCAACAAAAATTTTTTTTGTGGTTGCCGTCGAATCTGCAGTTAAACTGCAGTTTCATTCCATTTCTGAAATTATTCTGCAGTTCATTTTCAGCAGGGTTAGTTTAGTCAGAAAAGAAATTACCAAGCAATCCATCAACAATCACAGTACCATAAGAGATCCTGCAAACTCTCCTGCCCAAAGGTGAAATAGGACATTCGTCCTAAGGAGAAGAAAATCTCTAACGAGATGTAAAATAGGATCTTTCTTCTGAGCCAGCTTCAACTGAGCAATGTCATCGTTACCAACAATCCAAGTGGATGTCAACTAGGCAATAGACAATCAGCAACAATGTTAGAGGAAACTCTACTATATTTAACATCTAAAGTGAAGCATGCCAATATCATTCCTCGTCCTGACAAACTACCAGTGTGATTGTGAGCTGTATGAAGCCACTCGAAGGACTTGTGAATAGTAATGGCAGAAAACTTATTGCTCTCAATGTATCACGGTCAGAATAGTTCAACAGACCATAACACTGAAAGTCCTCTCGTTCAATAGCCAAGAAATTAACCTCATTACCCCTCAAGTCTGCTAGCATAAGAAATTACTGTCAGACCACGAATTTCATCCTGCAAAAGGATGTCCCAAGACCAAAATGACTGGAGTCGCAACATTAGTTTAGAGAAATCAGGTTGTGTCAGGATGGGTGCAGACGAATTCTAGCCTTAAGAAGATCGAAACCTAATTCGCATACGGAAGACCAAACCCCCTTCTTTAGATGACTTCAGTAGATAAAACAAAGGACAAGCCCATCCAGAGTATGCTTCAACATATACAGTACTCTAAAGAAGCCAAAGAAGATCTGAACTCCAAATTTTAGTCAAAGAATCCAACCTACTAATCGCACTAATTCTGAATAATCTTATGTAATATTAAAACTGTATAACTGAACAAACTTAATAAACTTCTTTAGTTCGAAAGGATCAGAAAGAAAAGGTTTAGTATTGTTGGGATTATTATGTAGTTTGAATGTCCATCATAAAAGTCCTACAACTGCCCATCTCATCCCTGGAAACCAATAAATTTGAATGGAAAAACCCAGCCATAATAAACTTCTAATCAAACGACAACAAAGTTTAATCGATGATGGAGTACCAATGAGGACTAGTGACAACAAAACTACAAATAGAAGTATCTACCAAACTCTGAAGAAACTTCAAACGACGATGATCCACATATCACAAGGTTCCTTCATAGAAACTAAGTTAAACACAAGCCTTATGCATGAAGTCAGTTCCCAAGATAGAGCGACCTTGCAAGTTCTTACAAACAATAAAATAATGACGAAAATTCTTACCCGGTAATTCAGTTTCTAAAGATACCCTACACAAGTTGTAACTACTTCACCATTAGCGGTAAATAAACTTACAGACATTGTTTTAATTACAACTTCATCCTTAAAAGAATCCAAAAAATTTACACAATAAAATTCATAGAAACCATAGAATTCATACTATCATAGTACCAAATGGCAATAGATACAACAGACAAACTTGTTAGTGGAACAAGGGGCTTGGGACCACTGACCGGTTGAAACACTTACTCCAACATTAACTTTCTGAATGAGACCCAACCACAACTGACCTAAAGCAGTGGAGGCTGTCAGTTTCCCAAATTATTCACAAACAGTGTTTGAACCAAAAATTGGTTTATTCACCACACCACGTGATGAGGGCAAAGTTGAATTCATAACATTAGTGGACAAGTGAGAAACGCCCAAATGAAGCCAATTACCACCTTCTTAGCAACAAATCTCGGTGGTAGCACAAAGCATGTGGCATTGTGTTCGGACCATTAAATTGCTGAACACAATCAAAATTTTGAGAAGTAATCATTGCTCTTAAAAGCAGGAGCTACAGCAGAGAAAGCCAGTCGAACTACGTCTCTGTCGTCCAAAAGATCATCCAATCGAACGTTCTACTGAATGATATTATTAAAACAGAATTTAACTGATTCCAACATCAAGTGATGATGAGAAAAATTGTTATCCACAAGACATTCTTGTTAGTTTGAGTTCTTAAACTTTAATTTCAGTGAGTGCTCAAAATGACCCTATTCTACAGAAATTCCCTCAAATTTCCACCATCGCTACGCCTTACCCATTCTGAGAAAAATAACAAAGGCATGGATAAAGTTGACATCATAATATGAAAATTTCTTATGAAATCAGAAGCATTGAATTCATTGACAGTACCTGAAAACTTGTCCTTTAACTCCCAGCTTGCAAGCACATCATGTGAAGTAACACAAGATTGAGGAACCCTTGATTATTTATTGCAAAATTTTTTTAAACTTAGAAGCTCATCATATTCCTCTTAAGAAATAGCCAGTGTTCCACTACAAGGATTACCTAATTTAAATAAATTAGCTCCAACATTAGGCGAACAGCTTAAGTTATGTTGATTCCCCCAAGTTAGGTAAATTAAGTCTAGCCGACGAATCATTAACAATCATTGACTCTCCTTCATTTGCGAAAAACAAGAAAAACGTTCATGACCATGCTGATTTCACCCACCAGTACCTTCAATTACATATAATTTTTTTTAAAGCATGAGATGTATCCTTATTGAACTGTTCAACAGAGGCAGTTCTAGTAGGGTGGGGGCTGCAGGATTTGACAACTCCATTAATCAAGCAAAATGTAGAACAAAAACCAAGCAAGTTATTCTTATTACCAAAAAAGATAATCTCGGATTATCCACCCAATCTTCCAAAAACCGTGCACTGTCCCTACTTCCTCTCTCGTTTGGACGAACTGTTATATTATAAAAATCCCGCCAACTAACATTGTTTCAGCATCGTTAATGTCTCTTTGATTAAACCCCAGTGACGATCTCGACACGTCCATGCACCTGGAGGTGGGGTGATTTGTCATGTCCATGAAAAAAAAAAGAGAAAGCAACTCAACCAAAAATGTCAAAAATTAAAAATTACTCTTAAACATCAATGACAAAACACACAAACACACCCCTCCCCCAAATATTTGGTCCTTCCAGGGAAAAAGGGAGCCATATGGTTGTATCTGTGGAAGGATGAGGAGGCTATGGCTGTTGGGGGGTACATGGAGTACGTGGTGTGTGTGGAGGAGAAGAGAGGGGGAAGGCGGAGAGGCTAGAAGTACAATGCTTGATGCGGAATAATTTTCAACTTAATAATAGGAACCTACTTTCATTTCGAACATTTAAACGTGACATTATTTTGTTATAGTGCTTAATACAATACTCTTACATGAGATGGTTAAAATACAATGCAGCGAAGTTGAAAAAGCTTCACGATGAGACAACTAGGACTATGTTAGCATATTAAATAAAAGCTTGTAAACTACCTTGAATACACCATTGCTTTGAATGCAAGGAGACAGATTGATATTACATTAAGATTTGCACACCTATTTTTATGGTACAACGGCTGTGCATTAACAATGCGTCAAGGTCAAACACAGAGTTTGATGGAAACGTTCCACACATGAGAGTCAATTAACGAATAACAAAAAAACACAAGCACACAAGGTTCTAGTTTCTTTATAAATGCGGTGCGTAGTTTGTTGCAGATGTTGGCAGGAAAGCCAATGTTCACAAGTTCAGTTCATGACTAGGTAAACAAATAATGCTGGTTACTTAACAGCTGAATGATTCAATACTGATTATTTGGTATTACCTGAAATCAGCAGAATCCATGTTGCTTTTTATTTCTCTTTTGACATGGTTATAAATTCAAGGAGTCACTCGTGGGCTACAGGAAATATTGATGGCTTCTAGAAATGACAGCCATCTTGCAAACTGCAACACCCACAACAGCAGCAGACCAACTCTAGAGACAAGCTGTTTGAAGGCTGAAAATGAGGCATGGACCTACTGAGCTTGCTTGACAAAACAGTCATTTAATATGGTTGAACTGATGCTTTGTGAATTAATTTTACATGCCCGTACTTGATTTGGCAAGAGATAGTTTTTGTTAAATTGCGAGAGTACTTCTACTTACTTGATTATTTGTAATGTTTGGAATGAACATAATTTCCACATTGGACAGAAAAATACTGAATCTGTGAATCGCGATAACAGCTACAGTTCGTTTCGTGTATAAACCCTGCATGTTTGTTTCTGATCTGGCAAAGATCTTGATAATTTTTTAGGGTGTTATAAAATTAAGAATACTCATTCGTTGGAATATGACTTTTGCATTAAAGAAAAATCACCCAAATATGAAAATAAGGCTTCCTAGAAATTTTAATAACATCAAAACCAAGAGCATGTTTACTGTGAATATATTCTTTTTCTCAAATTATTTTGACACGTACACCAGTTTTTAGTGGCCCTCACTGTACTTATCTCCTGTAAATAGTGTGATGGGAGATTTCACTGGAATAGAATTCATTAAAATACGAGACCACGATGACAATTGTAATGATAATGGTGAGAACTGCGATTGCAGCAGTAACTTAGACAAACAGGTAAGCATTATGTGGGCCTGATGATAAATTGTATTGGTTAGTAACGTGCCGTTAAAATAAGTGGGTTCCTCCAGTTAATGTTGGCTCACTGTGTGAAAAGAAAAAAAAATTAAGTAACCCACTAACAGTAACCAACAGAATAATGCCAATAATATAGCCAGCATTCCTAGGCAATTTTTGCGTACACAGTACTTACATATTACTAGGGTTCCCTGTTAGTGACCTCCCCCCCGGTCCTTGCCATGCCCGTTGCTATCGCAACAAAATATTATGATCATGATTAAAAACCAATCATCCAATGTTTTACTGCAGATACAATTGAAAGATTAAAGATTGGCACGTCAACACCACACGTGTGGAGAATCTGCTGGACGCCTAACCAGTCCACTAACACTTTAGGTTCTTGAGAAGTCTTGGATGAGCAACAGCAAAACCATGGGAGCGAGATGGTAATATTTGGTGACTCTCATGTCAGAGCATTAGGGATTCCGAGATTAAATAACGTGAAAAGTTGGACTTTGCCAGGCTTCAAAAAAGAGCAACTAGAATTAGTTCATCCAAAAATCAAGAAAAGTTCTGCTAATTCAATATTTATTTGTTATGAAAAAACCAACACTTCCCTTAATTCGTCTACCCATATTGTTAATAAACTTGAAAGACTACCAATGAAAAAACAACACTTCTCTTATTTCGCCTACCCATATTGTTAATAAACTTGAAAGACTAGCAAACAACTTTTTTAACTGCAAGTCTAGTGCATCAGTTGCCTTCGTGGATCTTACCCCAATTGGAAAGGGAGGTGTAGAGGCACTGCTGCATTATCTTGTACATTGCAACACCTTCTTAGCAGAGATGTGTGCTCGAAGTGTCTTCCGCTACATTTCAATCTTTCAGGGTTGGCTCCAAAACTGCAGACTGATGGCGAGTGATAGAATCCATTTGTCTTCTAGGGAAAATCAGTTTTATGTAAGGCATTTAACCCTCCAGTTATTTATTACAACGGAATATATGCCAGGAAAAGTAGGTATCAGTAAAGGATACGTTAAAATAGATGTTGGTTCTGTGGTGGTCCATGTTGTTGCTGCTAGTTCACCTTTACAAGATGCTCAGTTTAAGTGCGATCAATTTAACGCAAGGGGTGTAATTAACAAATTCCATATTTTTCAGGACATGTTTTACGGCTCTGATTTAACTTGCATTTTATATTACAGAATTTTAAGCCAAACCATGGATCCCGAGCTCCCTGTTGTGTCATCCTGGTTACTCTGTCTTTCGAGGTGACCAAGTTAGTCACAAAGGGGCGTATTTATTATCGTTGCTGATACCACATCTGTGGTCATGGGTCCAGCACTACCATCAGAGCTTATTGGCACATAAGCTGTCACTGTTGACTTTTTAGGTAATGGTTCCTGAGTGACCTTATTTTAATATATCATCCTACATGTGATGCCATTAGTGATTGTAAATGTGATACCCTGCATTAACAAGTTTGGTAAAGAGTATAAATCCAACAGGACAGGTATGTCAACACCACACCTTTGATGTCTGATAGGTAGGAAAAGTTTCTAAGTTTTCGGAATACAAATGGCTTGACCCAACCAAAGGCCTTGGATTTGTTCTAACACGTGCGGTTTTTGTATTTGGTGTCACTAGTATGCCACTGTTTTCAGATGCTGATATATCACCACATATTTCTGTGGGTTTCCCTGTTGCCTGTTTGGCGAATCATCGGAGTTGCGGCATTCAATGACAATTTTTTTCTAATACTGATTTTCTATGGGCCCATGATCTACTGGCCGTGTTAGATTGGAAGGACGGGTTCTCGCCATGGACTTGTATGCAATGTGGGGAACCTTTAGCAATATTTTAAATAACATTATTAAACTTTGTGTTTCGAAGAAAAGTAAAGGAAAAAAACATACACCCAGGGACTCCTAAACCACTGTGGGAAAACCCAACAAAATGGCAGATGTGGAACAATTCGGGCAGCTGAGTCGATTTCACCGAATTCAAAGCAGCTGAAAAAGAATATTGTCGTCAGTACACAATTTTGCAAAATCAAACAAGTTGAAGCTCATGAGCCATCATATTTTCATTGATTTATCAGGCAAAGATAAAACTGTAAACATATAATTCAAACTATTTATGCAAATGATTTAGGCCAGACGACTGATGCCATTGGTAGAGCAAATTAATTTAACAGATGCTTTGCATTAGTTTATATTGAAGATGATGGAAACTTCGACAACTTACAATGAATTGTGCCTGCTTACTGATATGAGATTGTCAATGAATGTTGTTATCGTGCACTACATCAAATTATTGTGCAAGGTTCTGCAGGGCCAAACTACCTGCTAATTGTTTGGCCAAACTGGCAGATATCAATGAATTCTGCCCACTAACTAATATACGAATATTAATGAATGATGTTCACACGCATTGCTTCTAACTAATGATCATGGTTCTGCAGTAATGGCTGGACTACTTCATAATTGTTTGGTCAAACAGCAGGTGTCTTGGCTGAACCCCCAGGCAAGAATTGTTCAATGGTCACTAAATGATGGTTGTGTGCCAGACATGTGGTGTGTTGCAATCACTACGCCAATTTTGAAAAAGAGAAATCGTTCTACAATGGAAAATTATTGTCCCATTTCTCTAACCTTTGTTGTGTGGAAGGTTATGGAGAAGATTGTGGGGCGTGTTTGAAGGGGAGGCACAATTTTTAGCAAACAATATGTTTCTTCCTGCTCGGCTGGTATCAGTTCAAATACTGCATGGCGTAGACTTTTGGACTGCGGCCATGGACTGTCACAGCCCTGGATTTCACTATGGCCTTTGATAATGTGTCTCATGTCAAACTTCAACATAGATAAAGAGTTTGGCTGTGTATGGGGCAGTTCTACGATGGATTCGGTAATCAAACATTTCTGGGCAATCGACTACAGCGTATTAGAATAATTGACAATGTTCCCTTATCAGTGGTGTTCCCCAGTGGAGCGTCTTGGACCAAGTGTAAGATCACTCACTGTGGATACGGAAATCCATCTTACCAATACAAACTTGGTGATCAAGTCGTTGAGGTGGCCGACACAGGAAAAGATCTGGGTGTCATTGTTGACAGCAAACTTAAATGGTCCCCTTAGTGTGCAGCTGTTACCAAGAAAGCCAGCCAAAGGTTCAGTCTTATGCGTAGAACATTTAAATACATGCCAGAAGAGGTCTTTGCCATTCTATACAAGACATACATCCGGCCGAGCCTAGAATATGGTAATGCTTTGTGGTCACCTTACCTGGTCAAAGACATTAACACCCTTGAAAGAGTGCAAAGGAGAGCTACAAAGCTGGTGTTCTCTTGTAAAAAGCTGTCTTATCCAGAAAGACACCAAAAACTGCACCTACCATCCCTTGAGAAAAGTAATAGGAGAGGCGACCTAATCAAAACGTACAAGATTCTGCATAATTTATATTACATTTCTAGTGAACACCTGTGGACGCTAGGTGAAGACCAGTGAAGAAGACACGACCTCACATTTTCAAACCAAGAACAAGACTAAGAGTAGCCAGCTCTTCCTTCACTAATCGTGTTGTTAGCAATTGGAACAGCTTGCCTAAAGAGCTAGTTACGGCGGCCAGTCTTAACTCATTCAAAAAACGACTGGATAAAGTTGAATGGTGAATTGCTACTGGAGGTGGGCTTAAGATCTATTAAGCTCCCCTGTTACTTTATAGACTTTATAAACTTTATGCTAAATTTGAAAACAAGTGCTAAAATTATGAATTAAGTCCTTTTTAATCATTGTAATGGATCATTGTGTAAAACGCTGCTGCTATGGCGATTTTTCGTGGTGTAAGGAGCAATATGTGACTATTTAGAAGTTATTAATTTTCACCTACAACAGTATGCAAGTGCCCGGGTTCATATAAATAAAGATATTCATGAAGTGTAACAGATAAATATTGCATTAAATCATTAAATATTATGGTAAAATGTCATGGTTAGTGTCTACAAGAGCTTATTAATTCCACTTCTGGAAACTCGCTAGAACGAAAGAAAACTGTTGCTGATGAAAGAGAAACCTGTTTGCAAGATTTGTTTTGCTGATCCTTTCAGTTTTAAAACAACACCAGAATTTTTTCGTAAGTTTATTTTAGTGCATATAATATTATAATGTATTACTAATACAATAGCAAAGAAATATCCAACTACAGTATTATTCTAAGGCTGGCTTATTTCTAAAAAATAAATAAATAAAGTTAATTTTCTTACCCTTAAAAATGAGAAGTTGTTTGAAATTTTTTTTTACAAGTATAGGGAAGAATGGCCGGAGAGCGTATTTATACATTTTTCATGTAGCCCAAGGGGAAAAAAATCCAGCGAAATCCGGTTTCTAGGGATGCATATACATTAATACGCAAATTGTACTTTCTGAAATTTAAAAATACTTTATAAATTAAAAACTTCCTGGTTAAATCATATCCAGGAAGTTAGGATTTATTTTTGTTTAACTTGAAAACTTGTATAGTATAAGAGCGAAATTTTACTGTTGATGTCACTGGTATCCAGGAGCCGGGCGGAATCACATCAGTTGGTAAATATAACTTTTTTTTAACATTATTTGTTATTATTACAATTATTAATGATGGAAAATGTGATGGAAAATGTGAATGAGATTGTAATAATTGTAAAAAATAAAAAAGTTAACAATACAACGTATTTAAGAATTGAATTAGACAACAATTAGAAATTCTACATGCACATTGATAAGTTATTTAAAAAATACGACGAATGATACCTACATTATACAATTTAAAGGATGTATTGAACAAAAAAATAAGAAAATGATTTTTGAAGCACTTATTATGACAACTATAAATTATGGACTGATGGTAGAACTACTTCGAGCAACATTATTGCACAGATACAAAAAGTAACAAATAAAGCAACTAGAGTACTCTTTAAAAATAAAAAAGCAACATTGCAGTGAGGTTTATCAAAAGTTAGGAATCATGAATACTACATTAAATTGGAGCATTATAAATAAGAACTATTTCAAAACTGAAAATAAAGTAAAACTGAATAGAAGTATAAGAGAGAATAAAAAATGGATACAGGAACCTAAATGGCGAAATTCGTTTCGGGAGAGAACCATGAATTATCTTACAGCGTCAACATTAAAAAAATCCCAGCAGGACTATCACACATACAAAATTATAGCGAAATGAAACACTAGATCAAAAAAATGGCTGCTAAATAACCAATAAAAATAAAGAGATAAAAGCTAACCCTGAAAAGTATGTATATTTTTGAAAGGTGAAGAAAAATACCATATTGTTTAATTAATGTTAACAATTACTTGATATAACAGTAGATATATTTAGAAATAACATGTTAATTGCTTGCACACACAAGTCTCTAAGGATATTAAAAATTATTATTATTATTACATTATAAATTAGTTAACGTTAAATACTTTTAATAACAATCATAGATTATACTTAAATTCCCCTTTCAATAACACATTTATTCACACACAAGCTAATTTAATTAAAAGCTTCGAGCATTACAGTTTATATTATATGTATGTATTGTAATGGAATCATAGAATTAGTATTATTATTATTACTAGGAAACAGGCTTTGGGCCTATTGTAGGTGGAGTGACTGGATCTTCATTTCAAACTTGTATTTGTTTTTTTTTTAATGACGATACCACATTTGTTAATGCTCCTTAAAAATCTGGGTGCAATACTTAATGGGTTAAATTGGGCTGTTTGCCTTTTGGTGTAACATACTGCTGCTCTTTGCTGGTCTTTTTCTTATTTTAGCCTTTTTTTTAATGTAGGCCTATGCTATGTGTCAAATTTACGTTAACAAACCTACGTTTGCTCCAGTATTTAGTTTTTGTTTAAATTATTTGTAGCCTCTTTTCACAGCCAACACTAAAGATGTGGGCCATCCCCGCGAGTGAAAATAAAATTCTTAATTATTTTTTGTCAGTATTCTTTTATCAGTATCTGGTCTGGTGTATATGGCATATATTCCGAAAAACTTTTTTGATATGCAAAATTGATTTCTATTCCTTCATTTGAATCAAATTTAACAGTTGTTTGTTCCACATTCTCCAATTTAGTTTTTTCATTTAAATAAATCATGATACCTCCTCCACGTTTTGTTTCCTCTCTAGTTATTGCATATTTTGCATAGCCATGCCAATTGTAATTTTCTATTTCTTCTTTCTTAATGTTAATTTCTGTTATGACAATAATTATGTCCCATGCTATTTTATTTTTCTGTAATGTTGTTTGTAATGCATCCCAGATTTTTCTTGCACTCCTTACATTAACATGAATTATTTTTAACCCATTTTCATTTTTCATTTCCAAATTAATTTTTTCTTGTAATTGTTCATTTTCTTCACACACAAAATTAATGAATTGTATTATTGATGTAGATCATTTTCTGAACGCACTGTTATCACTTCGTCATCTTTTTCACTCCTCCTCATTAGCACTTTACCATTGCAGACCCACACATATTTAATATTGTTATCCTTTGCATAAGTTTTGCTTTCCGAAATAAGCTCTTGTAATACGGACTCATATTCTCGTTTTCAAACACTCTCCTTCGATTACCATTCCTATACATATCATCATTTGTAACTGTTTTTTTTCGATTCTGCAACCATTCATTTCTGTACTCACGATGTTTGAACTGTATTATGATGGTACTTGGTTTTTCTTTGTTTCTGTTTGGAATCCGGTGTGCAGTTTCAATTTGGTCTGGCCGATAGGATCTCATGTTAAAGTTCTCATCTACTCTTTTCACAATGTCTTTTAAGTCTTCTTCTGGCAACCAATCCAGTTGATTTATCTCTAAATTCCTATTTCTATCGTATTTTTCCTTTTCTTTTGTGTCAGTTACCAATTGTTGAATAGTTGTTTCTAGTTTGTTACTTTTATCTTCTCTTTTTTTCTAAGTTTACCAGTCTTTCTTCCATTTTAGCAATTCTGGCCTTCTTGGTTTTCTTTGCTTATGTAATCCAACGTTTTTACAATGTCTCTTATCTCTGTTTGCATTTGCATTAGCGTCTCATTATTCTCCATTAAAATGTCCATTTTCTTATCCATTTTCCCAATTGCTGTTGTCACGGCTTTGAGCTCTTCATTTTGTTGTACTTTTAACTCACTATCTAGTGTTTTTTTACAGCATTTTGATCTGGCCCCTTATCACTATTTTTATCTACTGGATCTTCAGATTTGTCATTTTCATTTTCATTATCTGTCTCAGATGGAGTTTTTCTTCTACATCTTGAACATTTCCACTCTTTTTTTCTTCCCTTTTGCTTTCCATGTTTCTGATGCAACTCCTGCACAATTATAGTGGTATTTGGCATTACAGACACCGCATATTACACAATCGTTTTGAGTTTCTAGCTTATTTTTACAAGATCCACATCTTGACATGTTTTTATTCCAAAAAGTTTCAACCCGGATTTATTCTTTATGATCTGGTTTCATTCTAGATTAAAACTTTTTGATCCATTGTATTTTCAAACAACTTTTCACACACACTATTTTTCCCCCTATAATCACTTTCTGTGTTTTATTTCACGTCGGCTTGCCTCAAAATTTTTCTTCTGTATTTGAAAAATCAACCAGGTTTCCTAGTTTGCCACTTTCAGTGTGGATTGTTCTGGTCATTTGTTCTGTGGAACTAAAATGGCTTCCAACAAACACTGGTTGTGTCAGTCTAGATAGATCTTGGTGTAAAGTTTTATGATAACTATAACACTTATTTTCCAGTCCCTTCTACCTATTTTGATGCTGTATTTCTTCGAGCATAGTTTACTTACATGCTTTCTTTTTGCTTCCAGTTGACCTGCAGACATTCATACTTCGTCCATTTGCTTCCAATTTCTCTGAATCACTTTAGTTTTCTGGCATTGTAGACATATCTGTGGAGAACTGCTGAATCATCCCCAAAGTGAAGTCCCCAAAGTCATTAGGATTATCATAATATTTATAATTAACTGTAATTCACTCGTTTAACCATGCCCATGCCTTTTCCCTAGAATTGACTGAACAACAAATAAATAAAGATGCTATCCTACATACGTTGCCTTTTGGACTTATACGTCAGACTGCCTGAGTGGAGAATCGAAGCCACGACCATTCGAACCAAAGGCCGAGGTCCTACCACTGAACCATACCGACACGGTCAAAAGGAAACGTCCATGGGCAGCATTTAACACGTGCATATATATATATATAAAACATTACTGAAGTAATGCTTCGTGACTTCTGCCATGTTTAAAGCGTTTTGGTAGATGTCAAATTAGCTGTTTCTCTCTACCAATCCGCCTCTGTTCTCCCATTGTGCGATGCTTGGAGCATCTCTCTTCATGATGCAAGCCTAATTCGTGTATCGCTAGGCCTTGACGTAGCGATTTTGATTTTCTTATTTTTATTTATTTTTATTTCACATAGTTCAGATCAATTAGTGCTTATTTAATTTCATTAAAATCTGTACTCATTCGTTATTAATAGTTTCATGTATTTCTGTCGTGTTTAGATAGTCTCCTGCCTTGTTAGGCCTATGAAAAAAACGGCTCACCATGGACCGATTCGCTTCCAGATCGATATGTGTAGCGTGCGGAAAAGAAGATAATAGTTAATGGTCCTGAATAGTTTATTTCTGTATATCTTGGGGATGGTTTTTTGTGCTCCCTTCTCCTTTAGTTAATCTCCGATTATGCTCTTTGCAAGTCATAATACTAAAGCCCATAGGTAAGTGTATACCATTTATTGTAGGTAGACGCATTACAGGACCTTGACATGTGTCACAGGAGGTAACGCTTACTTCTGTGAACACGTGTTAGGCCCGATAGGAAAAATATATTATCCCAATTAAACTTGGAAGTTCACCATACGAGACAGTGTATTTTATACACTACAACTTCGACCTCATAGAACTTGTGTGGTCATCAATGCAGTCGGCTATTGTAGATTAAGCAGTTGTAGGCTTAGGTAATTCTTATCCTTGGCAAATGTCGGTGGGCAGCCATTTTGCAACAAACAGGGAGAGAAAGAGAAAAATTGTTTCAGCTTGATAATATGCGATGCAAAAAAAAAAGAGTGCAAAACCGAGACGGGAGGGCAGAAACAATACATCGAGAAGGGGTATTGTTGTTGCAGGGAAAGACAGGCTTTGAACCAACATAGTACAAGATTAGCAGCAATCATAGATAGCTACAAGCGTTATTGTGTCCAGAATATGCTCTGGAGAAGAAGGTAAACTATTGGCAAAGCATGCGCAAGTGTTTGTTGCATTTAAGCTGCAACTCTTAAAGTGTACATTTAAATAAATTTAATTTAGTAGCTCATGCACCCATACCATATCTGTCCCACACTCTGCAAGGGCAATCAGTTTGGCCTCACTGCTACTCAGGGCCACCATTTTTTGTTTGACTGTTTTCCTTACTACTTGTCCTCCTGCCACATGTATCGTGTGGCCGAAGTAGACCCTACAGTCCTTGGTGACGGACCAGGTTGTAACTGAATGCCATTTGGGCTGGGTAAGCTGCCCCAAGATGAACCACAACTTTAGGTGTTTGGTCCCCTAAGGTAACGTACAACCCTCTTGGCAGCCAACCAGTGCATTTCTCTTGGTGCAGAGTTACATCTAGAAAGGTTTATTACTGCATGGATAATGTCGGGCATAGTACCCATGACTAAGTACATGAGTGTACCTATGATAGATTGGATAAGGGTAGCGTCAAAGGGGAAGAATCCTCACATAGGTCGATATTTATGATTTATGCTAGTCAGGAAGGGGGTGGAATAGGGACGACGCTAGCATCACTTTACTGGGGAGGCATCAGCGAGGCAACAATTTTAGCCAGGGGGCGAACCAAAAGTCCTACTCTTGCGCCCCCACCCCCCCCAAAAAATAGAATAAAAGTAAAAAAAAAACACTTGGAATTTTTTCTTACACCGGACGTCTTAGCTGTTTTCTGCATCATTCTTTTTGGAATGTTTTTTGGAATGAAAAAATATTGCCCAACAGCCGGTTATTGCCTTTTGATTAGCATTAATCCAGAAGATTCCCGTAATTCCTCACTAAGCCGTGTGGTGAAGCCAACCCTGCTTTGGTTTGGAAATTGCTGTGTTTTCTACAGAAGTTGCAACTTGCCACTTGTGCTTCTCTTGTGTAGGAGATAATGGCTGCCGACCAAGTCGAATATTTTAAACTCAGTAATTTGAAGCCTTTCTCATGATTCATCTGAAACGCCCCTTAAGAAATGTCTGCTCTATTTTGTTAACGTTAACTATGCCTATTTTAATGTTGTATTTTGTTTCACTTAAAACCGTAACCCCCTTTACCACTCTAAAGGACTGCAAGGCGCTAAACCGCGAATTTAACACTCTAAATCAGTAACCAAGACGCCGTTTTGCTGCATCATTGAAACTTCTTCACGATATAATGATGAGGTCTAATTTTTGTGATGTTTTGAGTGATTTGAACCCTATCTAGAACTGATATAATGGAGACTTAAGTCTATTCTGGTGGTTTTTTGAGCAAGCCGAACCATGGCAATTGGTGAAATAATTAGGGCTTAGTTCTAGTTTTGGTGGAGTTTTGTTGATTGTGGTTGAGGTGATTAAATGGACTAGAGTCCTTTATTCCTTTTTCAGTGAAAGTGAATATGTAAAAATGGCTCATTCTTTTGTGGTTCTCCCAAAAATGCAGCATTGATATTGGGTTTACTGACTCAAAATTGGGCAGTGAATTGAGTCTCTTCTGGTGTTTTATCTTGCGTTTTGAAAAAAAACTGGTTTCAGTGTTTTTTTCTCATCCCACTAGTTAACATTAGAACTTATATGTGTGGCTAGCTACTAAACTTTGGGTGGCGTTTTCTGGTATTTTTTTATGATTAAACTTTGATAGAATATGAACCTAATAGTAAAGCATTCTAATTCGTCTTTACCCCAAGTTCTAAAGATATTGCTTCTTCACCTTAGATTCCACTGTATGTTTTGTCTTTTATTGTTGTTCTATTTTAACAAATTCATGATAATCCTGCATCATACTTTGGGGAGTCTATTTCATGAGAATTTAGGGTGACTGCTTTGTTTTCAAAGGTCATCGTTTTTTTCTTGTGAAAACCGTCCGAAGAATTTTGTAGTATATTTTGTAGTATAATAATTAGGCTTTGAACTTTAAATATTTATCATTTCGAAGTAAGATTTAGGTTTGTTATTTGAAGAGTGTTTAACTGAGTTTATTTTATTGAAACTGTTTTTGTTGTGTAAAATTTTGATTCTAATAGTTGTTTTATTTTCAATGGATTCACCAATACCCACCATTGAGGAGGAAGGCTGTAATCTTCCACTACCAGCAAGTTGAAGTGACAGTTTGGAAATTGAGAGGGCAGAAAGCATGTTATGGTAATATGACTACTAGAAGTAGATCTAAGAGGGAGAGAATGTCTGCCAACGTTTTTATTTTTATGAATTTGACGATTTAGCCATTTAACTTGATAGAAATAGGATTTCAAATGTGTTAACTTCGGGCTATGATTCTTTAAATTGGAGAAAGAATTTCCCAACACTTACTCTACTTAGAACCAGAAAAGTTGGGAAGAGAGTTCATACTATATGTGATTGTTGACACATTGAGTCAAACCAACAAAAATGTGGGCAGTGAGTCCAGGTTCCCGTTAATTTTTCCAGAAGTGAAAATTTATTACGGGACTATGATAAGGTCATTATCCAACAATAAACCATAATTCAGGTTTAACTTGTGTTGATTCATTAAAAAGCCTCCAAAAACCGTTAATCTCCCTAATGAAGCACCTTTACACCATTTTTGCAACTTTGCACCATTTTTTTTCCTGTAGGGCTAATAATAATGTGTCGAGTGCAAAAGACGATGATGAGGATGTGAATTTTTTGTCGAGGGCAGAATACACTCGTTTAGTTGCTTCTCAGGCTTTGTTGACGCAGAAAAGAAAGAATCGTCAACAAAGTTTAGGATCTGCCATAAGTCAGAAATTAGGCCTACCTCAAAGTTGTCTAATGTCACCTTTCGCAAATTTTCAGGCGATTACAACGATTTTTCAGCTAGTGATTTTGTAAGTAACTGAAAAATTGTAATAAAAACTTTAACAATGCCCTCCCAACGTATTTTTAAGTACTTTGTTTCCTGTACATCTGGAAGTAAAAGCAAGATGATGGAAGATGATGGTGAAAACACCTATTTACGTTGCCTTTTCGACTTATATGTCAGAATGCCTGAGCGGGGAATCGAACCCAGGACCTTTGAAATCAAAGGCCGAGGTTCTACCGCTGAGCCAGACTGACACTGCCAAAAGGAAACGTCCATAGGCAGCATTTAACACGTGCATATATACATATAAACAAACACTTTTCAATCGCCGCTGGAGGGACGCTTATTTGCCGCGCCATCCTCCAAGTGAAACGAATGGAACACTTAAACGTGAAATAATGATTAAGGACAGAAAAGCCAAAAGCTCACAAGAAATAACAAAATACAGATGCAAACCTATTTCCGTTGCCTTATTTCTTGTGAGCCTTTGGCTTTCCCGTCTTTAATGATGGTGAGAGTTGGAAGCAGATGACGGTGATTGGCTACTTTCGAATTAGGTTTTCGTTAGAAAATTCTACAACAAAAATTTGTAAGAAGTTTTGTTTTAAACATTTTTTTTCGAGATGTCACACAATGAAGGAAGCATCGTTAGTAATAGCAATGACTTGTTGCACTGGAATGACGTTCTAGAAGATCCAATTTCTGACGTTGAAATCGTTCAAATTGCTTTCGCAAATATAGCTTCTGCATTGCAGGCTATACTTTCGTCGCAAATCATAGTTTCAATTTCGCAATTACAAGACAATGGTTGTCAAATTCAAAGTATATGGAGGCAGCTATACATAATAAATATCTGAAGTTGTAGTCAGTTTGCTCAAACCAATTTTCAGGGTTCAAAGTCTGATGATAGTTTTTCTGCAATTCCTAATGGCGAAAGTTGGTGGAACAGACTTACACATGAAACTACTGTGCAAACTACTCCCAGTGGTAATAATTTAGTGCAAGATTTCCTGCTAATAGTAACTCGTCTGCAAATCAATTTTCGATGAGATAAGGTGGATTGGGTCCTGAAAAAAATTCTTCTAGTGGTTGAGGTCAGAATTCTCCTCAAATAACTTGCTGGTTTTATAAGAAAATTTGGCGTGTAGCAGGTATTGTCATTTTATGCCATCTTTTTCTGAAGTTTCAGGTCAGTCTGTTATTCCATCTTCAAGCAATGTGCAGTTAGAAAACTCAAGCAATCATCAGCAGTGAGTCAATTTGGGGAGGAAATGAAAACCAAGACTCATTTAATTAATCATGCTGTTCACCCTCTAGCTGATTTAAAGCCTTTAGTTCCACTCACTGTAGGTAAACGCTCCGACTAATTAACCTGAGGTGAGTTAAACGATAGGAAATTAAAAAAAATTCTGAACATCTTGGCTAAACAACGCTTTACATCATTCAGAAATGAGCTACTGTTGTCAGAGACTAGGAGGCGGCACTGCCCATATCTTGAAAAAATCTTATGAACCAACACTTTAGTGATTGTAATTGCCTGCAGCATCTTTAATATTGAACACTTCTGGCCATTTAGTTAGTGAATCCAAGATAATCAGCAAGAACTTATTTCCGCAATTCAATTTCGAGTAAGGGCCACTGACATCGATATAATACATGTTACCAAGTAGCGCAGGGATGGGAGCGGCACCCATGACATCCTTAACACAAGAAGATGCGATTTGTACATTTGACATTTGTTACACTTGCGAATAAAGAAGTGATACCTTTAACCATGCAAAACCAAGTTGAATGTTTTTGTAGGATTTTGACAGTTTTGGTAACACCCAAGTGTGATGTAACAGGACCCATGATAGTACGATCACATGAGGTATTTCTTAAGGAGGTATAAGACTACAAAATCGCGACCACGCCCAGTCTCGACCAAAAAATTTCAATCTACCACCCCGGAAACTATGGAAGCTTTGTATGACACCCTACGAGCGTGCCTACCCGAAAGAGTTTTGGGAAACTAAACCCCATCTTTCAAAAATGAACAAATTAGTCTTAACACATGGTTTTTGCGCAGCCTGTAGCCATTCACTTTTATCAGAACAGATGATAGCTTCCACGGTAGTACGTGTGTAGGATGATAATCAGTCAGAAACAGAATTAGAGGTACCACTTTTGTACTTAGCAGTGAAATCAAAACAAGCAAGCCGCAGAGCCCAATGTGATAACCTCCTAGTTGAGTCCTAGGCCTTTTTCATCCACTCCAGACTAGCATGACCACCAATAACTTCTAACTTGTTGGATTCAACATAAGGTCTGAATAATTCAACTGCCCATAGAACAACAAGAGCTTTAGGCTCCATGGTGCTGAGCTTAACGTCATTATTGTTTAATAAGCAGCTAGCATAACAAATAACGTTAGGGCCAGCAACCCTCTTTTGCAAGAGAATCGCATTTATCCCAAATTCAAAGCTATCACGCCGAATTATGAAAGATTTGTTAAAATCTGGTTGTGCTAAGATTGGAGCTGTTACCAGTTTATGCTTAAAGCAACCTGACACTCCTGGGACCACTAGAGCTTCTAGTTAGAATTGAGAAAACGAAGGCTGCACTATCAAACTGTATGATACTATGTATTTCCTAAAAATACCCGTCATCCCTAAATATGACCGAACTTCCTTAATCTTAACGGAGTTCTTAATCCTAGAGATGGCTTCCACTTTCAACGGATTGGCAAAATACCTTAATCAGATAAGATATAACCCAAGGACTCTTGTTTCTAGTTTACACAGGTGAAACATTTCAACATTGACGGTCAAAATTGCAAAGGCAAGTCTACTCAAACCGAAATCTATCTTTACGTCATGCTCATCGACTACTTCGGAGACCAAGATTAAAACATCTTGATAAGCAAATAAATTATTAAATTGATGGGTTCTCATGAGATCATCCATCATTCTCTGGAAAACTTTGGAGACGTTGCGGTTCCCAAACAAAATATAACGAGGGGATTACAGGGCCCCATACACACTAAACCCAGCTATCCTATTAAACTCCTCAACCATTGGGATTTCGTGGTAAGCTAAACAAAGTCAATAGTTGTTTTAGATTTTGGCGTACCTAATTGACTCAAAATGAGGTCATTAGAGGGGAGAGGGTACACATTTCCCAAGAATTTGCATTAGGATTGCGAAAATGTACTAAAAATCTAAATTGCCCATTCAGTTTTTGTTATAGGAAACAAGGGGAACAACAACGACTCTTAGATTTTACAATTCAGCCTTCAGCCGAGAGAGACTGAATGACTTCGTTCAGTTTTTTCAAGTTTAGCAGGGTATGCCGGAAACGGTTTGGTGTACATGGAGCGTTTATCCATAATATCAATATGCTTAAATGCCTTAGTGAAAGAACCGGGCTCATTACGAAAAAAATTAGCATGATGTTGGAATGCCTCCGAACGATATATATAACAGTGTTCTAAAGGAGATTATTATTCAAAATCGTTTGCCACCTCATCCCAGTGGAAATATGGCTATACACTGGCGAATCAACAAGACTTGCTAAGAATTTATACCCTATTTGTGGCAAATCATCATACCTTCAAGAATTACAATGCACAGAAAAAGCCACATGATTAAGTATGTGCCTAAAATAAATCTACCTTGCAATATCACACACAACAAAAGAATGCCTAAAAACTCTACCAGGGAGTTCGATGTTGAAAGCCACATACCCAATTTTTCACCATTTGCAGTGAAAAGACGTAGAGGAAGACAACATTACCTATACCGCACCGAACTAAAGGCTTCAAACCACCAAGAGGATGAACAGCAAGATTAAATACACGAGTCTTGATTTTTATTTCCTACCCAAATCGACTCATTGCTTGATTTTTTTAATTGCACATTGCTTGAAGAATATGTATGTTGAACAGAAGAAGCCCAAAGTGCACATGTAAAACCAACACAACCCGACGTTTCGAGCTAGCTCCAGCTCATTATCAAGGGAAATACAAGATACACTTAAAATTGCATAAAGTTGCAAACAGACAAATGCAGGCAAAACTGCCTAAGTCAAACTACAATACGAAC
>JAHWFP010121206.1:0-24666 GCA_023313725.1 Lithobius niger
GTTGGCAAGGTTCTCTACTTTGCTTTGGCGTACTTGTTTGCAAATCTCAAATGCCGTAAAGCACTCCTCTTGACTGCATTTAATTTTGCAAAAAAAAAAAAAATACTGTACTCTTCAGAAATAGTCAATGCATGATAGTCTGCATTGACCTGTTTTAAATATTGCTGTTTAGATGAATTTGGATTATCGTACTCTAGGTTTTATGAATAATCAAGCTACAAAGTCAGAACGCTTGTCTGTATGAAGATACTGTAGGATGGCATTTACTTTCCCTAACATTCTGTTTTAATTGAATTTGATTTCTCCGTTGCGAGTAGATAAACTTAAACAGAAATATCATCTGCTACGTAAAAACACTCTACTAGGCTACTTCTAAAGCTATTAACTGGTAAATATGCGTCAAGAAAATTTTCTGTATTCTCCCACTGTTCATCAGGCAAGATCATTGAAAAAGAATTAACAAATTGTGGG
Organism: Lithobius niger; assembly: GCA_023313725.1. Classification (NCBI taxonomy): domain Eukaryota; kingdom Metazoa; phylum Arthropoda; class Chilopoda; order Lithobiomorpha; family Lithobiidae; genus Lithobius; species Lithobius niger. Next base: position 472 of record JAHWFP010121206.1, read on the forward strand.
ATGCTAATTTTGAAAGTTAAGTCCCTTGGCAAATTTCTTTCTTTCTTTTCATGAGTGAAGGACAGCATTAAGGAAGGCTTTGACACTAAAGCATATAATGGGAACAGTGAGCCAAACTACGAACTGTTATACTACAAAAAATTGCAACCACCCTGTAATGAATTTTGAAAAGGCTTGGTTTTCATGTCAAGATAGTTGCATCGGCAAATCGGTTGGGTAGAGATATTAGGCGACTGATGTTGGCACTAGCCGAATTTTTATTTCAATACGATCGATTTAATCAGGTAACCCATCAGATGCTCGAGTATGTTAAATCCTGCAAAGCATTATCTACTCTTCATATTTTAAGCAATTGACCAAGGCATATTGAATGTGAACGCCACTTCTTAGTAAATTTTAGTTAAAGTGGGGAGTCCAAGTGTTGAGTACCCATAATAACTTTTGACGGCATGTGTAGCACTGGCTTCCGCTAGCCAGACTGTAATATTCTAATCAAACTGTATTTAATATGACCAACAGACTAATAAAATCATAAACCATTGCATAATGGGAAAAGGTTTTGAGTATATTTTTTTGTATAGCAATTATGAATTTCCGTTTCTGTACTAATTCTTAATAGTCTGTGTACCCTTGCTGATGTGCACCCCATGGGATTGGATTCCAGCTCCTCACAGGAAGTGGATTTTCTTTGGATGATGTCGAGCTACGATACGATTCGTCTGAGTCGGTCAGAATGACACTTTTTTCCGTAGGAAAAGCGCAACACACGTGCAATTATATTAAATGGCAAGCTCGGAGAAATAATGTCCAATTATTGTCGAGCTTGTAATCGGGTTGATTTTCTTTAACTCCTTCACGTGTTCTCAACTTTTATTGACAGTTGCTTCGGAACGAGCGTTAGTGTGACTAGCATCATTGCCAACCATTCACGATTTTGACTCCAAATCATCGAAAACACTCATTGGTTTTTCCCAGACTGTTCACCTAAATTAGTAACAAATACATCAAGAACTCGGTTCTACTTCTTGAAAACTTTCATCAACTTGAACTGGAATATATAGCTCATGTAAGTCAGTTCGTTATGTAGCGTGTCTGGTAAATTGCTTGTCGAAAATTTCTCGCAAGAAAATTGATCGTCCGCCCGGTTAATTGATCTCCCCTTTTTTTTTAAATTCACATTTTTACACTTTTTTTTAACAGTTATTAGTTTTTTAACAGTAATTTTTGCAGTTTTTTCGTGTCTTTGAGTGGCATAAAATAAAGTTGCAGCGACAAAAATATGCCTAGTGAAGCTCAGTGTAACTGTCTTTCATTTGGTCCTACTCCCATGTTTGTAGGTGGCTTGGTTGCCTCTGGTTCAAGAGTAGAGGTACACGCACACATACCCTTTTTTTTTTCAAGTACACATCGAGTAAATGTGTTCCTACATAACCGGTACACGACAAAAGCCGTCATGTACAGGATGTGTGCAAAAAAAAATGTGTAATGTCGGCTTGCCGAAAAACGATTGGAGAGGATACATGACCTCCAAAGATCAAAAAACTCGTGGAACAATTTTTTTCTCGGCGCCTCGGCCTGGGAAAAAACCCATAATTTCAAACGCCTGTATCTTCCAAGAAATTGACCAATCCGTCTCATCTAAACAGCTCTTAATAGCCACGTACTTTACCTGTTTCCCCTCGCAAACAGAACACGAAAATTCTATCTAGAAGTCATTCTACAGCATTTAGAAAAACGCACGAAACTAAAGCCGTAAAATCACCGTAGCGCACGAGACGCCATTTTTGCCACTTGTAAAAATTTGTATTTACTTTTTATTTTCACTTAGGCATAAAGCCGAAAACATGAGTTTAGTGTTTGTAGGGAGGAGCTTCCTCTGCGAAGGTACTTAACCTCCTACTTAATTGTACAGACAACTTTGTGAGTGTGATATTTTTTATTGTGTTGAACTGCAGCAACCTTTATGAATAATTTCCACAGCGATCGTAGCCTGTCCTTTAACTTTGATGTTATTTATTTTACTCAAACTTAAATGCGTTACAGCATTCTCTAAGCTAAGATATTTATTCTTTTTATGCATTCTTAATAATAATCTTTTGCCCCCAAAACGTTACCAGTAGTCCAACCTATACAGACATCGGCAATTACCGGACACGAATTTTGTCTATATATGTTTTGCTTTAATTCTCTACAAAACCCGACTAACCCATCCGAATGTTGCTACTAGCCTGCTCTACTATTAAAAACCAAAAGATATTTATAAAAGATCTGTTTCCATGCAATCCGAAAGTCAAACTGTGCTTAAAAAATTTGAAACCCCAAATTCCCCCCCCCCCCCCGCCAAAACTAGTTGTGGTGTGTAACCCTGCAGTTTCCAGTTAAAGCTTATAAAATGTAATAGTAATGCTCTCTGCATTACCCAAAGCCAAGTATTAAGCTTTAACAAGAACCTATTCACGTTGCAAACATGTAAATATCCATTCCATAGTCAATAATTCAAAGTAAAGGCCTATTTTCCAATGTTCAATTGAGTAAAACTCAAAACAGGCCCGTCTTTACATGTCTTTACTCCTTCAAACGGCTCTGCACCAAAACCCTTTGCGATACCGACTTCTCCTCCCACTTTCCATTGTTCTTCAGACCCCCGTAGCTATTATCCTCGGCGACCACGCCAACTTCCGGTTATGTGTATAAAACCCCAGCCCCAGAACTCAATCGTTAGCACAGCTCACAGATCTCTCAAGCTAGAAGGGTCATGCCGGTCGGGTGTGGCGATGTCACGTCCGGGATTGCCATGCCGGGCAAAATGGTAGTGGTTGTAAGTGACTAGTTTAACTTTAGAAGTTTATCTTTAGGACGCCCAATTCTAAATTCATAGTCTAAATTAAATTAACCTCTAGCTTGGAGTCTTTATGGTTGGTAAGCCTCATCGGCATTGCTGGTCTTTACCACCATAATGTTAGAGTAGGCATCTCTTACTAAAAAGCCAGTTTCTTACTTAGTTCATTCTTTAATGTAAACAAAGGGACGGTTTGATCCTCGCGAGGAAAAATAACTGTGGGACGACTTGAAAACTACAGTTGTCAAATATAGTTGTAACTTAGCGGACGCGGTTCAGCTTGCTGGGTATTCCTGGATAGGAACCCAAGATAAAAATGCTTTTTCTTGTCTATTTAAGTGTTTAAGAACAAAACATCGTTGTTCTTGTTTATTGTGAATTACTAAATGTAAATTCTTGAAATATTGTTTTTGCAAACTTGTAAAGACTTAAACTAGTGAACTAAATGTAAAAGTGTTTTCCTTTTATTATTCTGATGTTTTAAAATAAAAACCAAGAGTTTTTAAACCTCAGGTTCGTTCCCTAGTAGGATTAATTGTTTCTAGTGTAAATTATTATGTAGCCCATTTTAGCTTTATACTTCGTTAAGCAATTAAATTAATCCACCGTTGGTGGCAGTGTATTACCGGAAGCATTAAGGTTAGGCCTAGAATAGGACACCGACGCTCCATCCCCCAAGCCGGGACTGTAGCCCATGCTGTGCTTATTGTCGTAAAAAGTCGAAATACTCGTCAACCAACTCGTCAAACAACTTGGTGGCAGCGGTGGGATCAACAGGTGCTGTTCCAGACAAGCGTTTTCCCCCTGCCATACTACTATGCCAAGTTCCTAGAAGGATGCAAGTCCATTCCAACTAGACGTCAGTGGTCCAGTCACAAAGGCCACGAAGCAGAAGTCGCCCTGCCGTCAAAAACGGGGCAAAACACCGTCAAGCAGCCACAACAACTGCCGGTGCCAGGAAGCAACAGCTGCCGCTTCCCGTGTGGCCCTCCAGCCGTGAGACGTTTCCCCAAAACCCGATGCTGTAGGAGGAACCGTCTGAAGCCCAGAAGCAGGTGCTCCGTGCAGCCAAGCAGGGGATTTTGAGTTGCCAACCAAGGTCCCAGTAGATTAGACCGCCAGAGACGATCTACATCAACCACAAATCAGTGCCGGACTTCCTGTACTACGGTGGAACAGGAAGGACAGACTGACAACACAGCGATTGTGTGTAAAAGGGTGAGTGTACACGAGATGTGCTTTAAGGCCGCCAAGCAGAGTATTGTAGTTAAGAGCCATTGTGTATTTTAGCTATTGACATACCAGAGTGCTAGGGGTCCTTGAAAGTGTATTTTTTTGTATAAACTTGCTGGATTTGGTAGAGAAGTTTTTTTTAAGTAATTCGCTCTAGCCAAAATTAACGTTCAAATTAATTATATGCAGCTGCATTTAATTTTGGTTTAAACATAAAAGCTTTATTTTTGAACCCGTTTAACGTTAAAACAAAAATGTCTGAAATGGAGGAATTAAACGAAATCATCCATGACTTCCAACAAAGACCTCAAAAAGGCTTGTTTAAACTTAGGATTCACTGTAAGTGACTCTCGAGCCGAATCAGTACAAATCTTACGAGCAGCCCTCGAAGACGGTAACTAGATTTAACCGAACTCTCTGACGCACTAGCTAACGCTATAGAAAAGAGAGAGGCTACGATTCTAGCAAAAAAAGAACTAGCCGTAAAAGAAAATGAGCTTTTTCTCAAAGCGGAGGAGTTTAAATTAAGGGCCTAAGAGGTATTAGAAGGTGATAAAAAACGTGCCCATGAACTTGCCCTTAAGGATCAAGAGGCTCAGATTCGAGACCGAGACGCCTTACTTAAAAAAAAGGAAGCGTTAATTACAGAACGTATGAGTGCTATAGAACTGGCTAAACTCGACAAGCAGTTAGAATTAGCCAGACTAAACGCTGCTAATGTTAATCTCAACGCCGCTCCAAACGGAGCTAACGGCGCTCCCCCAGCTCAACCAAATCCAGTAAAACCGGGTAAAGTTATTGATGTTGTTCGATTAATGAATAAGTGGACGCCCAAAACAGAAATTAAGTTTCTTAAAAATATTTGAGAGAATTGTAACTAGTCAGAAAATTCCCAGGGATCAATGGACTACTGCTTTGTTACCGTTAATGGGAGAAGTTTTAGTCAAAGTTTGCGACCAGCTTTCCGACACAGAAATGCTCGACTATGAAGTAGTTAAAGTTAAATTACTTGCCGGATTTGTCCAGACGAAAGAGTCGTTACAAACGCAATTTCGTTCACTCGAAAAGGACCCAGAAATGCAGTACCATGACTACGCATTTGATTTGGAAACTTTGTTTTCCAGATGGCTTGAATTAGCCAAAATTAACAGGGATTTCGATAAACTTGTTAATTTAATGCTCTTAAAGCAATTTTACAAATCTTGCCCTAACCACCTCAGAAAATGGATCCCCGATCAAATTAAGACGGGTACGTTGGCCGAAGCAGCCCAACTGTGTGACGAGTACACTACTCGAAACAAGCATAATTGATAATTTTCAATTTCTCCAATAGGGATACATAATTTTCGTTCGTAAATGTGAATTGGTTTAGGGTTTTGAAGTATTAACATATTAACACAACTAATTCGTACCGGGGCAATAGCAACCCCGGGGATGGGGGGAACCTCCCCCCTTCCCCCAACCGTCCAAAAAGACGGACAATACAGTTGGCAAATTCATGTTGTCGAGTTGCCAACCTCGGCTAAAACTTCACTGCCAAGTCCCGTTTTCATGAATACTGGTTAATGATTATCATCCTTCGGTCAGTTTGAAAGTAACGTTTCAGATGCTTTTTTTTCTATTACCTTTCGTAACACTTCTGTTTAGCGTAACACTTCTCTTTTTTTAGGGGCTGGTATCACAGTCACCGTTCGATTTTTCGCTCATTTTCAACTTTCAACTGCTATTCTGCCGTTTCTAATTTAGGTGGAAGACCCCAATTATATTCATTCGAAAGATGGGACTGTCTTCTTTGCATCAAGGGTAAATAAATGGGTTTGTCATTGTTAGGGACCAAGCTACGCCCTTTGTACTAGGGGCTGGTATGACAGTCACTGTTCGATTTTTCAACTTTCAACTGCTATTCTGACGTTTGTAATTTAGGTGGACGACTCCAATTAGGTTCACTCGAAAGGTCGGAATGTCCACAGACGTCAGGAAGATTAAAGTTGGAGGGATGTAAATCAGAAATTTGGCGACATGATTTTCCATTTAACCAAAAAATTATGCAATTTTTCTGACTGATTTGCCGACTGGCCAAAATTATGTAAAGGGATTGAGGATTAATGGCGCGTCGACAACTTGGTCATTAGCGCCAACCTCAGTCACAGTGCAGTGGTCCGGGTTGCCACTGCACCACACATCACAGAGATGTTATTCAAACCCCTAATCTAAATCTTGTCATACATCTGTACCTCCTGCAAAAATTGAAAAACACCAGACAGGAGGACAGACTTATCGCCCAACTGACGCGCAATGTCATGCGGAAGATGGAACCGACGACGAACACCATCAAGATGGCGACAATCAACAAGCAAGTGCCGGACCGTAAGTGGCCGTCGACACCAAGAACATTCAGGAGGGTCAACCCCCCGCAAAAGGAAACAGTGAGTAAGCCGGGTGTGACCAATTCGCAAACGGGCCAACACAACCTCCTCAAGGCGACTGCGGCGACACGCCGAGTGCCACTCCTCGACAGTGCCTTTAATGGCCCGTAACTTATTACCGTCCTGTCTGTCCCACAAGGTTTGCCAAAAAGCGTGTAACCTCAGACGCAAAGAAAGGGCCCCTTTCGCAGCAGAATCAGCTTGTTCATTCCCTGCTATCCCAACATGGCCCGGGATCCAGCAGAAAAGCACGGTTTTCCGCTGGCCAGGCAAGCGGGAGAGCAAAGCTTGGACACGTTGTGTCAAGGGGTTCCGAGGATTGTAATTCGCCAAGGACTCCAGGGCACTCACGGAATCACTAAAGACAATGAAATGCGTGCCCTGAAGGTCAAGGATCAAGGGTCTTGGGTCAAACCAAGAGCCAAAAGCTCTGCAGAGAACACAGAATAGCCTGATGGAAGGCGATGGGCTACCGTTACACCCTTACACACACAAGCACACGCCACGCCAACGTCGGACTTCGACCCATCAGTAAACAGGCGCTGATAACCGGCGTACTGAGAACTCAGCCGCCGGAACTCCTGTAAGTACCTTGCCGGTAGAGTAGAACCCTTCGGGAGGGACGCCAGAGCAAAAATGAAACTGCCACCTGGGACAAGCCAAGGAGCAACTGGCATTCTCTCAAGCCTCAAGACGCAGGGCATTTCAAAGGCTATCTCCTGACAGGACTGCTGGAGCCTATCGCGGAAATCACCCTTACCCACCCTGCGTCTACCGACTCGCAAGTCTGGCCCAAAAACCATGGACCAAGCAGGACTGGATTGCACAGCACGCAAACGCACAGCATACTGAATGGCAAGCTGTCGCCGACGAATGGCCAAAGGTGGCTCCGAGGCCTCAGCATAGAGGCTGACCACTGGAGAAGTTCGAAAAGCCCCAGTCGCCACACGCAGGCCACTGTGATGCACTGTGTCCAACATCTGGAGAGTGGAGTCACTAGCCGAATCATAGACCATACACGCATAATCAAGTTTGCTGCGGACAAGGGCTCGGTAGAGGCGCAACATGGCAGCGCGATCGGCACCCCATGAAGTGCCCGACAGGACCCGCAAGATGTTAAGTTGGCGCAAGTGTGGAAGCCAAGATAACCTGGAATCGAACACCAGACCCAGGAAACGTGCCTGTGGGACAACAGGAATTTGTGCCTGCCCCAAGTACAGGCAAGGATCCGGGTGCAGTGTTCGTTGGCGGCAAAAGTGGATGCACACAGTCTTGTCCGGAGAAAACCGGAAACCATTACCTACCGCCCAGGTCTGGACTTTGTTAATTGCCAGCTGTAGCTGCCGCTCGCAGGTCTGCATGCGAGCTGCCCGAAAGCGCAGACCGAAGTCATCGACAAACAATGACTGGGGAACAGCAGCTTGCTGAGCAATGGGGTTGATCCCTATAGCAAACAAGACGACACTAAGAACACCACCTTGAGGCACACCATTCTCCAAGACAAACGGGCGGGAAAGAGTCGCCCCGACACGAACGCGAAAAGAACGGCCTGAGAGGTAAGCAGAAAGCAACAGTGGCATCTGTCCCCTCAAGCCATAGTTATAGAGATTACGGAGAATCCCATAACGCCACGTCGTATCATACGCCTTCTCCAAGTCAAAGAAAACCTGAACCAGATGATGACGCAGGCGAAAAGCCTCCCTCACATCTGATTCAAGGGCAACTAGATGATTGATAGTTGACCGAAACCGTCGGAAGCCACACTGGGACACAGATAAGAATCCCCGTGATTCCAACACCCACACCAACCGCTCACTGACCATCCGTTCCATAAGTTTACAGACACAGCTAGTCAGAGCGATTGGGCGATAACTGGAAGGAGAAGTAGGGTCTTTGCCCGGTTTTACAATCGGGATGACCACTGCTGTCTTCCATGCTGCTGGAATAGAGCCCTCTGCCCACACACGGTTGAACATCCCCAGCAAGAACTGCTGGGATGCAAGAGGCAGATGTTTCAACAGTTGATAGTGAATATCATCAGGCCCCGGGGCGGAGTCATGCGACTTGGACAAAGCTGAAACAAATTCCTGCCAGGTAAGGGGTAAATTGTACTCCTCTAGCCCATCGGAGCGAAAGTCAAGAAAGCGAGCCTCTTCTCTACGCTTAATCCCGAGGAAACCAGGATCATAATGGTCATCACTCGAGACCCGCGCAAATGCAGACGCAAGACAATTGGCGATATCTGGCACAGAAGAGATCACGGTATTCGCCACCTTCAGCTGTGAAACCGGGGAAGGCACGCTCCTCCCCGAAATCTGCCGCACCTTCCGCCACACCTGCTGAGAAGGCGTGGAGCGCGTGATCGACGAAACATAAGCTGCCCACGAAGCACGTCTAGCCTCACGGATGACATACCTGGCACGGGCACGACAGCGCTTAAACGCTACAAAGTTGCCAGTAGTCGGGCTGACCGTGAATGCACGCAACGCTCGCCGGCGGGCCTGAATGGCCTGCCCGCAAGCAGGCGTTCCCGACGGAACATGAACCCGCCGCGGCTGTGTGGACGTACGCGGGATTGTAGCATGAGCAGCAGCAAGGACCACATCAGTGAAATGAGTGGAAAGTTCATCCACATCAGAAAAGTCCTCAACCGCACGCTGAAACACAGCAGCCTCAGCAAAGGCTGACCATCCAGCACGCTTAAGCGCCCACCGGGCTGGCCTGGAAGCCACAGAACCCTCTTGTGTTGTGGACAACACAATGGGGAGGTGATCGCTTCCATGCAGATCGGCAGTGACAGCCCAAGTGAAGTGAACTGGGATGGCCAGCGAGCAAAAGGCTAAGTCCACCGCTGACCAATTGCCCGTTGCCAAGTTACAGTGTGTCATGGCTCCATCGTTCAGGATGCAAACGGACCCCCTCCGCATCCACTCCTCAAGGATCCTTCCCTTGTTGTCAGTATTAGGTCCCCCCCACTGGACATGGTGGCTGTTAAAGTCGCCCAGCAAGAGGAACGGGGCAGGAAGCTGTCGAACCAGGTCCTCCAGGTCACCAACCCCAAAGACCTCATCCGGTGGCAAATAAAGCGAACAGACAGTAATATCCAATTGGAAAGAAACTCGAACTGCTACCGCCTGAAATCTAGTGTGCAGAGGCACACTGGCATGCGGCTGAGAGTGTTGAACCAGCACTGCAACACCACCATGTGCACGTGGCACAGGGTCTGCATCCAGACGGTAGACAGAGTAACCCCTAACAACCGGATTATCCGACGCCTTAAAGCAAGTTTCCTGAAGGCAGCAGCACAGAGGTCGCCAATGCGACAAAAGCAGCCCCAGCTCTTCCGCATGAGTCCGATAACTTTGACAGTTCCACTGAACGATGGTATGCGCAGGCATTAGGGCGGGCTTAAGACAAGACCATCCTCCTCAACTCCTCCTCTGGGCGATCCGAAAACATCTGAATCCTCACCCGAATCAAAAGATGGAGTGAGGGTCAGAACAAAGTTGTCCTCGGAAGGAGGAAAAAGTCCCGCAGAATTAGAACAGGAAATCTCTTCCTGCTCCATGGGCAGAGTAGTATCACAATGTTGAGGGGACGCTATGGACCCCTCAGCAAGCTGGCCGTTCAACGACCGTTTCACCGTCTCTCCCGGTGGAGACGTCTTCACAGGAGGAGTTGAGCCTTTACCGGCAGAAGCCTTCTTCTTCGACGGCTTCTGTGGCGCACTCCGGGCAGGCGGAGGCTTAGCCAAAGCCTTCACCTGCCTGGGAACAGTCAGAGCATCAGGAACAGGAACAGTAACAGGAGCAGAAGCAGAAGCATGTGCAGGCTGGGCAGAAGTCGACGGCACGGCAGCAACCGGGTCTGAAGGACCCAAAAGACCCTGCAAAGATGGATGTTGCTGGGTCAACAAAGTAACAAGCATGCCCACCGTCCTCGTCAAAGACCTGAGCTCAGCGCGCAAATCCGCCAAATCAGCAGACTCACTAACTGGGCCAGGCAATGACGCACTGCACACCTGGGCAAAAGAACGTGTTAGCGTCGGCGCCGATAGTTTGGCTTTCTTCCGGGCCTCTAAGTAGGAAAGCCCGTCCTTAACCTTAATTCCTGAACACGACGTTCCTCAACATAAACATGGCAGTCCCGTGAAGAGGCCTGGTGCTGACCACCGCAGTTGACGCAGCGCGCCGGGGCAGCACAATCAGTGCCCTCATGGGCTGCCTGAGCACAGCTAACACAGGTTGGCTTAGCCTTACACGAACCGCTGGTATGACCAAAGCGTTGACAGCGGTAACACCGCATTGGGTTCGGGACATAACATCTGACCTTCAACCGCAGGTAACCGGCAGTAATGTGCTGCGGTGCAACCGGCGAATCAAAGGTCAGGAAAAAGGTGTCAGTTGGCTGGGCACCATTCTCGCCCTTCCGCGTCAAACGCCTAACGGCCGTAACGCCTTGTGACCTGAGTTCGTCCAGGATGACATCATCACTGAGACCCCTCAAATCAAAGCACGTCACGACCCCCTTACTGCTATTTAAGGTACGATGCGGCTCCACACGCACCGGGCATAACCCCAGTGCACTCGCCTTCAAAAGCCTCTTTGCCTGAGCATCGTCCACAACCTCCACAAGGTATCCCCCAGCACGGAGCCGAGAGACACTCTTCGGATCTGAACCACAGATCCCCTTTAGCGCTTTGTGGACAGCGAAAGGACCGAGTTGTGTAACATCTCGGCCCTCACCTGTCACCACCAGGAACTTCGGGACTTGGTCCCGACTCTTACGAACGTCTGGTAACTGGGCACTAGGCCCAACCATCTCAGGTTCCCTCCTCTGGCGCTTGCTAGTGCGGCGAGGAGGGGAAGAATTTTTGGGGGAAGAAGATTTTGTGGGGGAGGGGAGGGAAGAAGTTGCCATAGAGAGCAAAAAAGAAGTCGCGGCGGTGCGCTCCCCAGAAAAGAAAGCCCCGCGCGGCACTCGGGTGATGCAGGGCCGGCAGCCGCATATCCAGGGCCCTGCACCAGGAAGCTAACACCGCCGTCTATCTCGGTGAGGTGGCAGCCTAAGCATGCCGAGAGGCGAGGCCACCAAGGAAGCCGTACACACCACGTCCCTCGATAACCCAAACAGTTCGGGTCCGTGATGCAGATGGATACAGCACAAGCCGCCTCCCCACATCGACAGGACCCGAAAGGTCATAGCCGATTGACCTTAGGCCGGCTCGCCCAGGCCACCCGTCCTCCGGAATAAGGAGCCAAAGCCCGAAAGCCAGGATCTCCGCCTCCACGGATTACTAGGTTGCAGCACACGGCCAACATGCTGGGGGATGAGGATGAAAAGCCCAGTAGCCAGAATGGGCAAATCGGAATCAAACCCAAAAGGGGATTCAAACCGCCAAACATCCTCTAAGCAGCCACCCCGGGCCCGGTTTGTCTGGATGTCCCTTCACCTCTTTCCGACTAGTGCTTGCGACGGGTGTTAGACCTGCCCGCCATACACACCGTAGGCGCACTCGCAAACCGTAGTGTTGAGGTTGCTAGTGTTCAAGACGGACAAAAAACCCTCCGCCATGCAGACCCTTGGCACACTAGCAGACCGTGATCTTGGGTTCCCTTTTAGTCCAAAATTATGTAATTTTTCCGACTGATTTGCCAACTGGCCAAACATTGTGGCCGCCCGCCCCCCCCCCCCCCCATAATAACGTCCCTGGGAATGTCTTCCTTCGAATGAATCGAATTGGAGTCGTCCACCTAAATTAGAAATGTCAGAATAGCAGTTGAAAGTTGAAAGTGAGCAAAAGATCGAACGTGACTGTGATACCAGCCCCTATATTTCATCAACAAGTCAATTAAAACATTATTAGTATTTCCTGACCCTGAAAACATAGTATTATATACCAAAATGATTATCCTGTCTGTTCTATATGCAAAGATATGGCCGACATATGATTTTTCAGCCATCTTGGCCGCCATCTTGAATATTTAAATTTGCTCAGGGGTGACAAAGTGGCGTCCTGCAGAATTTCATTAAGTGTGTCTTGAAGAAACACAAAACACCATAAAACATTGGGAAGACCTTACTTCCAGGTTTTTGGCCCTGCTACCAGACTAGTATGCGAACTCAGAGGTAGGCTGTGCCTAGCGGGAAAAGGGCAGTTATGTTTGCCTGTTATCCCATCACCACCGTGGCTTAAAAATATTGTAGATAATTTAGAAACTAAAAATAAAATATGCTTTAAACCGTATCTCCGCTAAGTTAAAAGTCTTAATAAGAATTAAATTCGCGAAAATCAAACACAGTTGGCAAAACTATAAATTGAGTTGGCTATTTTACTTCATGTAGTCTTTCTCTGTTAGACAGTGCCCAGAAGGCGGTTCTGTAAGGAGTAACTCCTAACTGGTATTTCGGAGGGAGGGGGTGAGTTACTGATATATTAATATTCCAACACAACATCACTGCCAGGATTTAAAAACTTTCTTAAGTAAGGCAGAAACGTTAACAAAACTGCATAAAACAAAACAAACGATTTCTTCCAAATTTTCGCTCTCTGAAGTCGTGAAATGTCACAAATTTCATTTACTAGTTCGTCTGCTAGCCCATTCTGCCATTGTTTTAGTTAAACAGAACGTGAACTAAATCCGTACTTCATGAAAATCGGATATAGCTGGCAAAATTAAAAAATGAGTTGAAAATTGAGTTGGCTGTAGTTTGATTTGCTGTAGTCCTTTTTCTGTTCACCTATCACTACTACGATTTGAAGATACTTTTGTATTCATGCAGAAACAATTCCATTTTTTATACAACAAACTTGTTACAAATTTTAAAAAAAATTCGAAAGTACAATTTGACAATAAGAGTCCATAAGATCTCAAATTAAAAGACAAAAGTGACCCAAAGGACACTAAATGAGGGAAACATTTACTTAACATCCCTGAATCAAGGGAGAAAAATTAAAATGGAGCATGTCGATTTCGTATTATATTTAAAAGCTTTTCTCCAATAATACCTCAAATTGTTTTGAACAACCTGAGTGAAAGGTTTCGCCATTTTTGAAAAACTGGAATATGTTGTTGCTTTAAAATGTGCAAGTTTTTTGCAGTAATACCCTCTATGTCGTTTAGGATAAAACTGACCAAAGATTTCACTATTTTTCAGCTCTTGACAGTCCTTTTGAATAATATTTCTTCCCTACCGCCATGCTTGTGCACAGCAGTTCATTGGCATTCATTATATAGCCTACACGTCCAAAATATATCCTTAACTCAACCCCCATCGTCAATGGCTACCTAGCTACGGCCTGTTAATGTAATTTAAACTGAAATCTAATAAATTTGGGAAGAAAATATTTTTTTAAAACTGATTCAGTCACAATTAAGTTTTTACGAAAACTGCTATCCTGAAAACCGAATAAGAAAAATCACCGAAATTTGCTTGAAAACAATTTGATACACGAATCTCGACGTATCTTGGAGCAGCCAAACGCGACTTTACAGGTGATATGACGTCACTTGAAGGGATTAACCAATCAGAGTACTGTACTAGCTAGACCTAAACATGGAAATCGCCAAGATTACCCAGTACTACTTTAGGCCAAAGGTCGGGGTCTAGCTAGTACTGTACTAGTAAGTCCCCAACTTAGACTAGCATTGAAATCACCAGTAAATTTGGTCCGAAGCTTAGTCCTGAGGTCGAGGTCTAGCTAGGCTGGGGCTTACATCACGCCCGGTCGTGTTTAAACCTCAACTGGAAATCCCCACCGTGAGAATATACTAAAGTGTCATAGTTATCATACTTTGTCCTAGTATTCGAGCAGTGTTGTCTTGTTTTGTTAACGGTAACTGGCGCTGACATTTGCAATGAGTACAAATTAGCAACAAGGTGCTCGGATGTAGCTGTAAGGTAGGTGCACCTTAAAAAAATGTACACCCAACAAAATTAAAATTTTATTTTTGTTAATGGGGAGGGGCTATTTTCTTTTTAATGAACTTTAACATCCTGTACTTGACTGCATTTATGTTAACACGTGTGTGCGTGTACCTCTATTCCTCTTGAACCAGAGGCAACCAAGGCACCTACAAAGATGGGAGTAGGACCAAATGAAAGATAATTAAATTGCACTTCACTTAGGCCTATTTTTGTCGCTGCAACTTGAGTCTATGCACTCAAATACATAAAAAAACTGCAAAAATTACTGTTAAAACACTAATAACTGTTAAAAAAAAAGTAAAAAAAAAAATAATAATTATATTTTTAAAATGTGGAGAGCAATTAACCGCACGGTAAATTTTTGGACGAGCAATTTTCTTGTGAATAAGTTTCTTAGCGAGCAATTTTCCGGGGAGCAATTTACCGGTAACTGTTATGTAGTCAATAACTGTTGTGTGTGGTATGGATGAAATCACTTTCATTATTACTGAATAACGGATTAAAATCTGGGTCTGTCAGCTATCAACTACAAACTTTGATAAACTTACCGGCATGTTCCCATCATTTTTCGTCATGGTACATCCGTGCGTTACCCTTCAAATGAAACTCGTGCGTATTAGGTTGGTCAGTAAAGTTTGAGTTGAAAGTAGAAGCAGTTCCTGCAAGGGGGCAAGCTTCAAGAACACCAACTCGTGTCATAAACCAAATCTATACCATGTCTGCCAATATCATTTAGGTCTGTACCCAGGACAGCATTTTTCTGCAAACCAAAGGAGCCTCACACAAAAAAACATTGAAATACCTCTGCATTAACTGAAAAAGGCTATTAGCGAATAAACCGCCAACTGAATCGAGCAAGGTTGTCACTATTTTAAATAACGAAAACTTTACGGGAAGCTTTTTAAAGTTTTGTTGTGTACAAATTTAGTTGACGTTTCAACATAACCCTAGCAAAAACAATTCTCAGCCAAGTGGAATTGTTTTTTCCAAGTCATGTGTTGGTTGGAGGCTGGATTTGAGCCCGTGTCCTCATGATTGGAAGGGCTGACCACTGTGCAGCTGCTGCTCACTGTTTTGGGTCCATGGGACACTGCGGACAGTTGGCGTTGGTCTTTAAAATTAGAGATTCTCCTCTTAGGGATAACTGGTCAAGTTTATGTAAGGGTGTGTTTGTGGGCAAAGGGGTAGATTATAACAGCATTTTAAAAACAACAAAATACTTTACCAGTCGGAAAAACTGCGGACTCTGTCGTTGGGTGGTGAGTAGCATTTTCTATTTTCAGCTTATTAGTTGCTTCAGTGACAGATAGGCGTCTATGTGCCAACACAATTTTTCGCTGGGCCATCTCTCTGCAAGAAAATATGAATTTCTTAGCTTCTAACAAAGAAAGGTTTCAAAGTAAAAAGGTTTCCAAGTAAAAGCAGCAGTAATGGAATAAACGAATTTCAGCCTGTGGAACGTGCAAGTTTAATAACTTATATTTGTTCAGTTTTAGAAATAAGACAGGCACATTTGCGCCATTTTTCGTACCAACACGAAAAAATAAAAAAAGTTAATCTAATCCTAACCCAGTATGTCCTGACGGTATGAAAATTAGGCTACTGACACTTGAAATTAATAAAGCTGAGAATCAAGGCCACAGCGAACTATGAAGTAGTAAAATATGGCCTTACCTTAAACACCAAATTCGATAGCTGGGACAGTAAAAACAAGGACATCTTTCCCTTAGCTCTGACTTTTTTTAGACAGAAAATTTCTAAACTGAAACTTCTAAATTCATAATTCACAAATAAAATTTTAAGAGATTGCTGACATAAAAGTTTCTCACGCTGCAAAAAACTTCCTAGTTTTGGCTCGCAGGTACTTTTACTGACTTCAAATAGGAATTGAAAAAAAATTATTTCAGAGACAAGGGAAAAAACACCATTTCCAGAATTAGTACTAGAAAAGGTACGTTTTCTCTCACTTTTCCTAACCATTTTCTAATTTCCTGACCTTCCCAGATTTTTCAGGTTGGGGAAAGAGGAGAAAGGAGCGGCACCAAGTAGGGCCGTTTAAGACAGTTATGCTACTACTCGGTGAAGTAAAATAAAAATAAAAACATGGTAGCAGTATAAGCTATGTATTACCCCAGGGTTGCACAATTTAACAAATTTCATTGCGGTAAAATTCTCTCCATGGTATAAGTAGTAATGCAAACATTACCTTAAATCCTACATCCTGAAACGTAGTCAGAGCCAACATCAACCCGGGCCACTGCACTGTGACTGAGGTTGGCGCTAATGAACAAGCTGTCGACACGCCATTAAGCCTAATCCCCCCCCCCCAACGCTGAACAGCCGGGTGGCGGTTGTGGGGTGGAGGGTCCTTCAGATGAATAATAAGGTCCTATTCCATCGTAGTCAGACATAAGACCTCAAGTAAGAATTAGGAATTGTAGCATATAACTCGCTCCATGAAGTGTTTTGTTCGTCTAAGCTGTACAAATCAGTCAAATGAGGCAGTTCCCTCCGATCCATAGCTAAACTTGCAAATAGAGTATTACATAGTTCAGTACATTCTGGCACGGAAATTTAATGCTTGAATTTGTTTCTTTGTTCCACTTTTGGTTTTTTTATAACGTTGAAGTAGTCTAATCTTAACTGCTTCATGGAAACTTGTGTGTACAATTTCACCATACCTGTGTATAGTTCTTCAGGAAATCCCTTTTTGTTTGTGATGATTAATTACACTTCAGTGAAACATTATCCCAATTCCATTTTTAAACTATGATCATTGATTATTTTGTTCAGTACCTAATTTTGCACCTAGTTTTGCAGTATGGATGGTACCTAATGCTTCTATTACTCTTTCTCTGAAGCACCACATCAAGAAAGGTTAGTCTTCTGTTCACTACTTCCTCAAACGTTAAACTCAAACTCTTCCTTCCACTGGTGAACGCGAAGAGAGGAACCTGCACAGAATTGTGAACACTAGAGAAGGAGTTTACAAAGTTCAATGTGGGGACTGTGATGCTATATACATATGCAAACTGGTCTTTTGTTAGAGCTATGGTCACCTTTGATATTTCGTAACATTTCCCGCTACTGACTTAAAGTAAGTAGAATAAATGCAGTTTCTTAGCTTAAGCATAGGGTACTTAATTGAGAATTTCATCTGAATTAACTGACTACTGAGCATGCGAAAGCCAGAAAGTGACATTGCGCGTCAGTTGGGCGATAAGTCTGTCCTCCTGTCCGGTGTTTTTCAATTTTTGCAGGAGGTACAGATGTATAACAAGATTTAGATTAGGGGTTTGGATAACACCTCTGTAATGTGTGGTGCAGTGGCAACCCGGACCACTGCGCTGTGACTGAGGTTGGCGCTAATGACCAAGTTGTCGACGCGCCATTAAGCCTCAATCCCCCCCCCCCCCAGAAAGTGTACATACCGGTACTATAAAAAGGAAATCAACGTTTCGGAATTAACCCTATCCCGTAATTAGGTTTCATACGAGATTAATCGTAGCAAAAACTGCCAAGTCACACCCAGCTCAAAATGCTAAAACTTAAATTTTAAAACTACACGAATACTCTAACTAACATTCCCTTCCCAAAAAGGCAAATACGGGTGGTGTAGCATTAGGCCCAGTCCTTCCAGGCAAGAAGCCAGGCAAGAAAGATGCGGACGATGCAAACTTCAATAACACGTGGACTGCACCACAAGTCCATCCTTCATAGATTTTATTTTGCATATTATTGTCTTTAAAACTGATATAAGTTTTAGCGTCTCAAAAATGGGGAAATATTCCTTAATGTATTTATTTTCAGGAAGAAGGTGGTTTTTGCACGGGGGTTGGTGTGTAAGAATGACCAAAAATTCCAAATTTATTCTTGCCCTAGGGTTCTTTTCAGTAAACAGGATTTGTACATTTTCAAGTGCAGGGGTGTAAACTGTAGAGAGCCAATGGGGTGAGATTCCTGTTGCAAAACTGTACTGAAATAAGGAGTTTGACTCCACATGCAGTTTGAAATTAGATTTATGTGAAAAAATCTCATTAAGTTTCTGAAAGATTTGTCCAACATAGGTGGCCGGACATGTAATACTATACGTACATAAAAGACCCCACGTGCATAATGAGAGCCAGTGGCCGTACATGCAGTTAAATGTTGGTGGCTTAGAGAGTATCGTTACAATCCACCAGTGTACTGCCATCTCTAAGGAGTCTTGGTACAATTGTTTGTTTGAACTCACCAGCAATGTGATCGGCTGTAGCAGTAGTAGGTCGCTCTCATTGATGACACAAAATATTTTTTTTCTTTTCTTCTTCTTTACCACCAACATATTTGCAAAAAGACTCCAGTCTTTTTTCATGTTGTGCGAGGTCCTTCTTTGCACTCGAGATTGGGAAGATTCTTTGCACTCTCACTACTTTGTTCACCTGGCTGAGCATTCTGTCATCAATGTTGGTGCTGAACGATTTTTCCTGAAAGTTTCACAGGAAACGAAACTTTATACACTTTGCCATGCTTGCTGTAAACAAAGTTCCAGTTGGCAGGTAGTGGGAGCGTCGTAAAGTCCTCTTTCTGGAGCGTCTCCAGCCACCATCTATCACACCAAGGTTATTGAACAAATGTTGGTAACATCATGGTCCGAAGCATCTTACAGTGTTGTTCTTAGCGGCTCATTGCAGTTTTTGCTGCACTGTAAAGGTGAAATCACTGATGCACAGATTTACAATGCCACAGTCGCCGAGAAGAGGTGGTGTTGGTTCGTTTGCAAATTGGCCACACAAACCTACTCATTGCGTCCTTTTGAGAGAGTTATTCCTTCTGCTTCTGAATATTATTGGTGTCGACGACCACTTACGGTTAGTCACTTACTTATTAATTGTGACCATCTTGAAGGTGTTGTCGCCGTTTCCATCGTCCGCAAGACTTATCACGTCAATTGGGCAATAAGTCTGTTTTCCTGTCCGGGGTACAGATCTATGATAAGCATCTAGTTTTAGGGGTTTGTTTAACATCTCTGTAACGTGTGGCAACCTGGACCACTGCACTGTGACTGAGGTTGGCGCTCCTTGCTGTTGACGCGCCATTAAGCCTGAATCTCTTCCCACGTCATTGATAGAAAGGTATGTTCATAATGTTGCTGGTTTAGATGTTTGAGGCTGCAGTATATCGTCATTAATAGCGGAAGTGAGTCACGTGCTTCATTTGTCATGCTTTGTTTTAAGTTTCCACTGATATTTGCAAACATATCCACCAAAGCAACAAACGTATCCTCAATCGTTTTTTCCAGTCCACGGAGGCAAGATCTGATACTGAACTTACTGAAGTGTTGACTCACCAGCTATTGCTGCATTCATTGGTGATGAAGAAGCTGAGCGATGCTCTTTATTTAGGGCTTGAGTATGTAGTTTTAACTCTAGGCCTGCGAGGCGTAACATAAATTTATTTTTTATCACCAAGATAATCCGTTATTTGCATTCTCTGGCCCCAGAATGATTATCCTGTCTGTTCTATACACGAAGATAATGGCCAAATAGATTATTCAGTCATCTAGGCCACCATCTTAAATATTTAAATTTGCTCAAGGGTGACAAAGTGGCACCCTGCACAACTCATTAAGTATGCCTTGAAGAAACACAAAACACTATAATACATTGGTCGGACCTTACTTCCAGGTTTTTTTGAACCTGCTTCCAGACTAACATGCCGTTCTTTGACCCTTGCCCTTACTTGGCAACTAGAGGCCACTCGCTTAAATTGGCTACCCAAGCGGGGAGGTTGGATTGTCGACTAAGGTTTTTTGCTGTGAGAGTAATCCATCCATGGAACTCTCTGTCCGAGGAAGCTGTACGGGCACGTTCTGTCGACCATTTTAAATTTTTGTTGACCAAAATTTGTCTTCGCAAATTCTTGAGGAGGCCTGAATTTGTTGCCCAGGTTTAACATTTTAACTTTTAAGACTCGGACTAGTGTAAGTGGTCTACCCCTTCTAGATCCCAACCACTCTGTGGTTAAATTTATTTATTATTATTATTATTATTTATTAATTCAAGTGGTTTTACACGTAGCGTTGCGGCTTTACTGAAGCAGAGTTAAAAAAAAATTGCTTTATTTTTCCATAAATTAAAAATTTGGAATACTATCCTACGACAAACCATTTTGATCCCAAAAAGTAACCTTGGGAAAAAATTTGTAATGTAAGAAAATGTCCGGTATTACGTTTTTTATTTGCACCACCTGCATATGTTGTGGGTAAGCCGATATTGAGGTGACAGTGTATGTACCAACCAAAATCTTATTACAACAACAATATTAATGGACATCAGAAGAAGTTACTTATTTAGTATAAATTAATATTTATTCAATCAAAGTATTGCAATAATGCTGCCTTATTTTTTTGGCTTGGCATGCCAATTCATCTTTGACTTAGACCTTCAGAAGTGTCACTCTGCAAGTTGTTACTATTCAACGCTTTGTATGAAAATTGTGTATCTGAATGCCAAGCCCCGCCTGCGATGTTCATTCGATACTTGAGGTAGGCTAAGTAAAACGCAGGGTTCCTGCAAGTTTGGCTAGTTGAAACCCAGAGTTACATGCCCCAATTGCCCGGGGGGGGGGGGGGGGCAGATGAGGCTTAATTGTCAAGGCACAGCTCCTTTGTTAGAAACAAAAAACTTATTTAGATCTCTGTTGGCAGCAGCGACTCTAGTGTAATTATTGGCACAAACTTGTCCAATTTGTTGCAGAGCACCATCACCTCCAACTTTTTGTCGCTACTCTCCTAGTATCACAAGACCATCACAGGTTTCTTGATCTATGGAAGTAGCCGGCACAGTGTTGTCTTCTTTTACTATAATTGTGAAGAATGCAGAGTGCTTTTAGGATGGAATCAACCTTTTCCAGGTTTGTATTTATAGTAATGTGTAAAACATGTCATCGTGCAGCCAGTATTCTAAAGGCATTTTTTATCAGAATTCGGGCTCGCGAGAAACTATAATTGAACATGCGTTCTTCAGTCGGCAAATGTTTACCAGGGTACAGGCAAAGCTTGTTAATCAGCAGCGGAAATGCATCATCCAACACAAAGTAATGAGGAAATGGTACATTTGTATTAGGAATTACAGCACATGCTAGTAAATCTAGTCCTCCATATTGTAAACGATTACCAAGCTCTGAATAGGCTAGCACACCACATCAATAACCGTTAGCATCTTGCAGCACGGCAAACTGCCACCAACACCATACTAAACAGCTTCTTATAATTAAAGTAATCCTAGCCTGAATTATCAGGCTTCGTTATTCGGGCACGGTTTCTGTCGCCAGCGCCGGTGCAGTTGGACATGTCCCACAAGTCATTGGCTGTTGGCAGCGGCACGTATGTTGACTGCAAGCAGTCCCACAATGTTTCACAAACCTCGCCAATAATTTTACGTGCGGTTTGTTTTGCAACTAGATATTCGAATGTAACTGCCGTCATTGACATTCCAGCTGATGAGTGCCATATTAGCAAAACTAGACCGATTTTCGGATCTAACCGTAATGTTTGGAGGTTTCCTGGTTCCTCAAATCATTATGGCTCCCCGGGTTTGCCCCTTCCGTTACTGGACTTCTCTCTTTTCCAAAATGTCCAGTAATGTTTAAAATTGATCCGGTTTTAGTTTTCTTTCTTTTTTGAACTAGAGGAGTACAGCAGAATTTGATTTGAAAAAGGAAGATTTAGCCTACACAAAATGAAAAAAAAAAGGCACCCGTTCTAACAGGACAACCACCCCTATCCTAAGAGTGGTCGTTCCTTGGCCTAGTTTGAATATTTCTTGGGGGGAAATTTTACCCATACTAGTGAAAAAAATCATCCATGGAACTAAGGCCATCCATACAGAAATGATAGAGCCCAATACACTACTTTTGGGGCTCTCGCCCAGTTGCGTAACTTCACCATTGAACTCGCGAGGGGAGAAGATGGAGCTAGGATTCTGTCGGAAGCCTGCGCATTGTACTGTTTTTATTTTTTGAAACATTTGTTTCTGGTATTATTTGCGATGTTTTCTGCTTCCAATGTGTGGTTTTTTATTCTATTTTATTCGTGTAATAATGTTTTATAATGTTTTCTAATAATAAGTCTCTGGTGGACTGAAATTTTATTCTGGAACTTCCCCAAAGTTATGAAGTACTAGAATTTCAAGACTGATGCACCAAATTGCATTAGTCTGGAAAATTAGGTGAAAGGTTTTTCAAAATTTTCAACCGTTTACCCCAAACTTTGGAAGCCTGTAACTAAAAATGGGTTTTTAGGACTTTTTCGTCTTATTTTCGATCATAGTCTACATCCTCAAAGTTTGTGCAGACCCTGTTTGTTACACTCTATATCCATGCATCACGCGAGTGACGAGACGCCGAGCCCCCTGCGTTGGTTGCAGGCTGGGTGTTGCTAGTGATGTAACAAATTAATAGAAAAGAACTGCATAAAAATGTTCCAATATCGATGCCTCTAACATTCTACTATGGTTAGGGTGACCAACATCTATTTTCTTTGCACTATCCACAGCTACTTCCATTTCGTATTGCTTCTGACTACGGCCGTATTTGATGAGCTTATTCACATGCCTATCTTGCCATGTCTACATATATTTCCTTGAAGTGTTTGATGCTTTAAAGTTAAAGAACTCCCTGGTTAGATTTTTGAGTGGTTTCGTTAAAATCTGTGCTGTTCTGAAGGTCATACCGGGCGAAACCTCCCTTGTCTGTTTTGCTCACGTTCACATAAGACACACTCAATACTGTTAGTTTCTTTTGACGCAAGAGGTAGGCCACAATGAATTCCTTTTCCAGTCTTATTGAATGACAACTTAACTTTTATGTTCTACTCGTCCTGTTGCTACATTCAAATTCTCAAACATCGTGAGTTAATTTCTTCACGTTAGTGTTATGGTTTCGAAAGTGCGTGCAGATACATTGACAGTATACGATTTATCTTCACAAACAGTACTTGGAACAGTCCTTTATTTCCCGTGGTGGCTCTTCATGTGATGACTAATCTGCTACTTAGGCCCCTTAATTAGTATTCTAGGCAAAAACAATTAAAAAAATCACTCAAGCTTTTTGACTTGACACGCAGCAATTGTACTAATAAGAGATATAAATTAAACCAGTAATACTGAATTAGTTCTGTGAAGAGAAGACCTAGTTCGCACCAACACCTCAACAATTCCCTTGGCCGTCACTGCTGCAAACTGTTTTTTTTTTTAGATGCCATTTTGAATTTTTATTGATTGGTATAAATTTTAAGTACCTACAGAGGGTTGTTTACAATCTATGGTAACGATTTGCATGGCGTGTGACTTCTCAACCAGTCACTGTAGGTATGCAAATGTATGTAAACGTATAGGTGAGTACTTAACCATTAGTGTGGTAGGCGGCGGGTTAGTTTGCTCAGAGAAATGCCGCCGAAAGTGTCACAGTTTTGGGATGGGTACGTTACAGCCCTTTCCGACGCAAAATTCAGTTATTCAAAAATAATTACGGCATGTAGGAAAAGAGGTTTCACCATTTCGAAGAAAGGAGATCATAACGTGTTGGCTGGTGTTGGTTTGGCCCGTACAGGACAGATTGTTGGGACTGCAAAGCAAGCAAATCCAAGGAAACCTACAAGTCGCACAAGCTGTCATTCAGAAAGTCAAGAAAATTGTGACGGGGAACAATCCAGCGACCCAAAGGACCATTGCTGCTAAGGTAGAAACATCTCTTCGTACAAGGGCCGTAGCGAAGGGTACTTGGTGG
>JAHWFP010121209.1:0-19942 GCA_023313725.1 Lithobius niger
ATTCGAAATATGGAGCAGAATTACAAAGAGGAACATAAGAAAGCTGAAGAAATGAAGGAGAAGGCTTCAACTATGGAAGTAGGTCTAAATTTGAGCTTGTTTTTTGTGATTTTTTTTTTGTGTGACCGTTTCATAATTAAAAGTTGGGCGGTCTTTTATGAAATTAAGATGCAACAGCCATGTCACAGATATTGGTAGTAAGCCGTTTAAATATTGTATGGTGGGCTTTAGAGTATCCAAATAATTTTTTTTTTCAATTGCCGTTGCGAAAATATCCACTACCTGTAAATTTTGTATTGTTCCTTATATAATGCTTTCTTTCTTGAGGTTTTTTTTGACTTCATTGAACTGGCCAGCTACGCAACCCAACTGTCCATGCGTCATGAGCAGCCCTCGTATAAGAGCTTTCAAGCGAGGCTGCCTGCCATCTCTTTTCCTCAAGTCTCGCTCAAGACGGTTGCATCGCTTTCGTCTCCCTCTCAAGATTGCTTTCCCAGATAGAATCTCCACCATTTGAAGCTTTTGCCGAAAGAAGCTCCTTCAAGCTTTCACGGAAAGAAACTCCATCTGTAGCCGTCTATGCCTAAAGTCTTTCACCAAAGAATTTCCTGAAGGATCAACGCCTTTCGCCGAAAGAACCTGCCCTTCATACCATGCCTAAACCAAATGAAGAGAAATCTTCCAGGAACTTGTCCCCGTCTGCAAGCCTTCCTGCAGCGGACCCTTATGTTCTTGTTTACCCATCACTTTCTTTTCCCTTTGCAAGAAGCTTTTCACCGAAAGAAGCCCCTTATGCTTTCGCCGAAAGAGACTCTTTTTGTCGTCCCCGTAAGAACACTTTTACCGAAAGTATCTCCTGCTCGGTCAACACCGATCTCCGGAAAACCCAATCCTTTGAACAACGTTTTATCCTAGTGAAGGGAAATCTTCCAGGAACTCGTCCCTGCTTACCTGCCTGCCTGCTCTCCTGCAGCGGATCCTCATGGTTCTTCTCAACCCGTCATCCTCTCCTCCTCGACACAAATTCACTGACAGGACCAAGACACCAGCTCCTTTTCTGACTACAGCTCCAGTTTTTCGTCCCTCCTGCAGCGGACCTTCATGTTCTTAGTCTTTCCGTTGTCTAGAAGGTCACAGCGTTTTTCTTCTCTTGCAAGGCTGCTTTTGCCAAAAGAATCTTTCACCGAAAGACACCCCACCATACGTCGCTTTCGCCGAAAGAAGCTCTTTCATGCTTTGACCGAATGATACTCCTCTGCAGATTTCACCATAAGGAAACTTTCGCCGTAAGCATGTTCTGTATGGTAGATGCCTTTCACCGAAAGACCCAAGACTTCAAACCCTGTCTTTTACGTACTCGTCTCCGCATGCCAGCTCTCCTGCAGCACATCCTGATGCTCTTGTCAATCTGTCGTTCTCTTCACGATCGCCGACCGAATTTTAGGGATAGACCGATATTAATATCGGTATCGGTATTTACAGATATTATCGGTATTTTTTGTGTATCGGTATCGGATCTGTATCGGTGTTTATTTACCGATATTTTAGCCGATACGATCAACTTCCGTGCACGCTGGCTACTCCACCTAGCTTGTGAGAAACCTTTCCTGCATAGCATCGCTTGTATACCATGAAGTCATCTGCACAGCAGCTTAGTGAATTCAACGTGTGTGCATTGCCAGAATCAGGGCAGGGCTTCTTGGGATTAGGCCTATCTGCAGTGTACTCTGGGTTTTTTTTTTACAGTTGAAGGTACACTTGCGGATCTGCCACCACTGAGAAAAAAAAAATTAGAAATTTAATTTTCTTGCACACCAGTTTCATAATGATGAAGTATGCGTTTGACTTTTTGACCCATTGACTTTTTTTTTTAAATCGGTATCGGTATATCTGTATCGGTGTATCGGATCTGTATCGGATCGGCGTGTGAGGGGAAAATCGGTATCGGATCGGATCGGTATTTTTCTGTATCGGTCGATCCCTACCGAATTTTACAACATAACAAGGGACCCAACACAAATCTCTGCCTCAAGGCCACCGTCCTGACTGATACGTCCTTCTCCGGCGGTTCCAGACATCATCGTTTTTTCCTTCGCATTCGCCACCTTCACAGCAACAGCTTAACAGGGTCTCCTTTCAACAACGTGACATCTGTCGCCGACGAACAGCTGATCACTGGACGCAAGCCGTGTGTCTCCTTCAAGTCATCTATCTCCCTTCACCGACCCTGTTCGCAGCATGTCAAAATCAAGAATGATTTGCCTGGAAACCTTGTACTTAGTCATCATCCCCACCGTCATGCCCTTCACCACCAGACCCGTATGTCATTGCATTATCTCGTTTTGCTTCCGAAACCGCAGCATCTCGTCATTCAACCATTTGACCTGTCATATCTTCCATCGAAACCACCAACTGTCGATTACAGATTTTCTGGACTGGCATCGCTGGCCGCCCATCGACAGCCCTCCGACACCGTCGTCCCTCGTCTGCTTGTTTGCACCTACCCTAGACTCGGCCTTAAAACTGCCGTTGGGAGCTCTTTGGGACTTAATGTCCTTCGCTGACTATCGTGTGCAGCTCTTCTGGACTATCGTCACTCACTACCAACCATTAGAAGCCGCTTGCCGTTTGCAGTTCTTCCAGTCTGCTGTCCCTCACCGACTTTGTCTGCACATCTTCCAGACATTTGTTCTTCACTGCTGGCCATTATCAACTCAAGACCACTGTCCTCCGCTGGCCATCTTCAACAGTTGTACCGGACTATCGTCATTCACAGCCTGTCGTTAACTGTTTCTCTGGACAGTCTTTTGCTGCCTGTCACGTGCAGCTCTCCGACACTGCCATCCTTCCCTTGTTGACTTTCGTGGACAGCTTTTCCAGGGATGCATAAAATTCTTACTCGACAAAATTTCCCACAAAAATTTCCTACAGAATTTTAAAATTTCCACAGCCTTTCGCTGTGTATGCAAGCCATTTTTCAGTGAATTTCCACAGTTCTCTAAAATTTCCCGCAAACCTCGTTCTGGCGTTCTGTCTTATTCTGCACCCCTGAGCTTTTCTGGACTGCTACCACTCCCTGTCCAATTCGCTTTGCCGTTATGTTTGCATCGCTGCCGGCCATCTGAATCTCTTCGAGATCACCGCAGCACTTCTGGACTGTCATCATTCACTGCTTGACTTCGCCAACTTGGTCTGCAACTTGTCCAGACTGTCCACTGCTTTGGTTGGAAACTCCTCGAGGCTCCGTCCCTCGCTAACTGCAATTAGCAGCCCTTCTGGACAGTCTTCTTTACCTGGCCTTTCTTTTCCGCTCATCGACGGTCATTGCTTGAGGCCTGCAAACAATTTTCCTCCGCCGTTTCATCTCACTCAACTCCTCCGGCCACTTCACAAACCCTCAAGAAAATTTCATGCCGTCCTGGATTGTGCAATCACAGTCTCTTTTTTTTCATACATGGCACTGCAAAACCCAGCACCGCCTGTATCGTCCTACTGCATGTCTGACTGGATTACCTCATCTTCCGTCCGATCGTTTTCCTAATGTGTGTACTCCGATTGACCTCTCGCGAAACGACGTTCGATTGAAACTCCTGGCTCATGTCAACACCCATCGAATTTGCAGCCTCTTCTTACTGGACTCCTGCACCTTATTGCCGACAGCCCTTCACTGGAAGAACTAACACCCCTCGTTTTGCTACACACACTCCAAACCAACTACATCTTCTGTAAGCCATCTACAAGCCAACTCATCTGTTGCCAACTGGCTTTTTCTGCATGACCAGACTAGGGCTGGGATCGGTTACACGGTTAACCGGAAACCGTTCCACGTTCGGTTACACTGATGATAAAACCCATATCCGAAAAACGTTTCATGCGGGCACCATTCAAAACCCGCGGTGAAAGAGCTAAAAATAGCCAAGTGGCATCATTTAGACCTACTAATCCAAACACTCAAAATCAGTGAAAGTAGAAAACCGGGGTGGGTAGGGGCGGCTTATTTACAAATAATCCGCATGGGCTTGTTGTTCCATCGAAGCTGCTTACTTTCTTTAAAACAAACTGCCGATGTCAGCGCGTACACGAGGCAGTTAAATACAAGCTGGTCAGTATCTGCCTTCCCCGCGTAATGGAGAAGTGAACTCGTCTATACCTAGCGCGAGCGGTAGGGAAGCGGCGTCATAACACGTAAACGAAATGCGTTGCTACCCGAAAACGCAAACATGCTAATTTTTCAGGTTCATAATTTGAAATAAATGGAACATTAATAACGAAAACATTGTTAAATTCTGTTTTGTTTTTGGCTTACGTTGTTGTAAGTAAGCCTAAGCCACCTTGTAGAAATTTTAAAGCTACATAAAGTCAAAATTCTTGATAAAGTAAATACTTAAATTTATCAACTTTCTTCTAGTTTAAATCCCAAAGTGCAACATGTAGTCAAAAATTGTGCTTGTCTTACCAAGGCCTAAATCATATTTTTTTTCAGCTTGTTTTTTAACAATATATTACGCAGGTGTGAAATTTTATTGGCTGTTTTTTTTTGCTTAAAACATAAAAACGGTTTTCGTGCAACAAAAAATGGTTACGGATAACTAAAAAAACGGAAAGTACCAGCCCTAGACCAGACCAAGGGAAACACCTTGGGGCTACGCCTCTTGAATTTCATTGTCCCAACCTGTCGCCTTGGCACCGACAGCCTCTTCTCCACTTTACTCTTCATTTTGTTGTTGCCTTACCTACAATACGACTTACACAATTCATGTCGTCTGGAGATCACTGCAACACCAAAGCCACCATCCAAGACCAACTGACGAAGCTACCCCTTGAAAGACTCCGATGGTCGACTTGACACCTAGAACCTCATTACCCTTCACCAATCCCGCACCTTCATCCACTGACAATTGCTCTCTCGAAGTATCCTCTGAAATCCAGCAGGAAAAGCAACCATGGCACCTCACATCATGTAAGAAGGGTAAACTTGGTCTCGCCAGCTCCACCAAGTGACATCAACAGTGTTCAACCCAGCTGACGAAGCCCCCGTCCAGCCGCCATCTTCCCCCCCGTCCCCTCCGTCCCGTCTATCACCTTCAAGGGAACAGAAGCCTGACATCCATCTGTGAACAACTGTTCAACACCCGGGACTCCAATTCCACAAATCTGAAATCGACGCTTGTCTTCAAGGCTGCAGGCAACATGCACTCCCAGAAGACTTTCGAATTCACACCAATGTATCCTTTCACAGTCATCGACAAACTTCAGTGCATCACAAACTTGCATTACGGAAGATACGGAAAATCGGTCAAGTGTCGAGGCTCAAAAACTGGCCGCCTTGGATCTTTCCATGGTTTTAATATCTCTGTTGAAAGCTCCTCCTGAACCAAACCACACATGTCATCAGCCTACTCACCGGCAGACTCTTTCTTGACACTAACTGCAGCGTGCCATGATGCAACAAAAATCTAAGCACTGTCCTACGACCCAGCTTTGTTTTTCACTGTCATCCATTTCTGACAATGTCCTGACTTTTGGGCTGATGCCCAATGACCCTCTGAACCTTCAATACCATACCAGCTCTCTCTCAGCTTCATTGGCGATGAACCTGAACGTCTACTTTGTCTAGTACATGCTCTACGCCACACCAAACAGACCGACAACAATGAATGCCACACAAGCCGCAACCAGCGTTCCCTTCCATTCATCGGACACAGGGATCACCACCTAAATCAAGACATCTTTTCCAAGGCTTATGAATAATTTGACATCAATGGTGTTGCCAAAATCAGCATCACAACACGTGTACTGAGTGAGTGCATTGTCAAACATATCCTGGGCCTATCACAACCACGTCTCCTTCCATGTGTCCCCTAATGCAGCACCCTGGAGAAATCCTTCTGTCATTACCAGCCACTTCTTCAGTGACAAGTCCAAACAAGACAGTGGACTATTTTATCGTCTGAATTCGATCATTCTGTCAGACGTGTCGTCCAACCCCCTTAAGCACAATTAACAGAAACTAAGTCCACCTTTGAAGACTGAAGCAAGATAGACCAATACTCCTGTTTCTGTTCTAAGTGCAAAGTTTTAGAAACTTTATGGGGGTGACAGCTCGCAACCCTAGGTAACCTGTCATGTGGTGCCCGCCACCATTTTTGACGAGGTCTCCTGTAAATGCATAATTTACAGGTAGTGGATATTTTCGCAACGGCAACGGTGGGGCCGGTTAAAATTGGTTTCTATTGCCTGAAACGAAAATGTACTCTACATGTAACCTACCCTACTCCCCTCTTGAGTCACCACCATGACAGATTGAGAGGGGAAAGAGATGGTAGGCTGCCTCACCTGAAAGCTCTTGTAGGATGGCTGCGCATGACGCACGCGCTGTTGGGTGGCACAGCTGGCCAGTTCAATGAAGCCTAAAAACCTCGAGAGAAAGCATTGTTCGAGGAAGAATGCAAAATTTACAGGTAATGTATATTTTCGTTTCAGGCACCAGAAACTGATTTTAACAGGCCCACCGGTAAATTGGGCTTGTTTTTATAAAAAATATTTAACTTCCTTATGAATAATATCATGTTCTGACTTTCTAGGAAGAGCGTCAAAGAGTGGTCAACCAACTTCTCGACACAGAGCACATGTTGGCTGCAATGGAAAAGTCCAAACACTTAGCCACTGAAGAACTAATGGCCCACGCAGAATTCAAGGAAAAGGTTCGAGAACTTAAAAAATATCTTACAAAAATATTTTGTTGACAGGAGTTTCACGGCTGATAGGTTTAAAATTAGTAAACAAACTAACATTGCAAATCGTAGTCCTTATTGTGGTTTGGTTGCTAAGTAAGTAGTGACACAATCACAAGCAACTGCTAATGGAAGCCCAAACCAAACTGGAGATATGCTATAGTTCCTTACATAACTACCTGTTGCTGTATTGGGTTGAAGATTTGCAATGGATAGGCATTCTTTTTCTATGCTCCTTTTTTCAAACTCCAAGCAGGGGTATGAAATGACAAGAACACAAGTGTATGGTAAAAGTGCTTTATTATCACAAAAAAACAAACATTGTGGCAAAATATGGACGAATTCGTGGAGCACTGTTCCGGTGGGCAGACCCGAAGGGACCCGGTCTGAATGCACGACCTTGTAAGATGCTGGTACAGTGAGCACGAATGTACTGCACCTTCCTTGCATTAGGCCGGTGCAGTCGACGAGCCTTTCGGGGGCCAGAGGGGAGCCCTATTCCTGCGGAGCAGGGAAAAAATGTACTAACGCCGTGTCAGGCACCCAAAAGAGGTGGCGATAAGGAAGGAAGATCATCCCCTCCAAGGCGATAAACAAAAATATAGTACAAATAATGTTACATATCAAGCCTCCACACACACAAGACAACCACAGCAGGACAAACTCAAAGAAAAATTAAATTAAGACTTAACAGCTCAGTCAACAAAACACAACCAGTTCACAAAATAAGGCCTAGGCGTTCACTAGAGAGCATGTGTTGCTGTGCTAGCTGAAGTTAGCTTGGTTCGGTACAAATGTATCGTACATAGCAGTCAGGTGCCCATCTACCGAGGGTCTTGACCAAATGGTCCTCACTTAAGCCTTGGCAGCAGAGGTTGCAGCCCCTATGCGAAAGGAGTGTCCGTTGTAAAGATTATGGTTGAGGCCAATCCGTTACAGAATTATCTTTAGCTTAGTGATGAAGAAGGCTTTAGATAACGGCCTTCCACCACCTTCTATACAGAAAAGTTCTGTGGCAGGGGTAGCAGCATTACCTTATGTTAAAGGTAGACTGCCAGGGAATGATCAGGAGAAACAATCTAGCCAGTGCAGAACAACTGGATCTTAACTCTTTAAGGAGTGAGTTAAAAAAAATTGTCGTCGTGCATGGAGTGATTATTTTTTGGTAGTCACCCAAGGAGTGAGGTACTAACAAAATATTTATTCTTGCGAAAAATATTGGACACGATCTTAAACTTACTACGTGCACGCAACAGATATTCATTAAGGTGCACCGAAAAAATCAGAAAAATTGCTTTAATAGTTTTGGAGAACGATTTCATAAAATTACGGGCTGTAATGAACTAAAACAAACTTTCCATGTTGAAAAAACGCGTCTGAAAATCTGCGTTAGTTAGGCTACAAAATGCTGTTCCCACCTGATAAGCGACAGTGTGAAGGTTTATAGGCTCCTTTTCCATTTTAGTTTTCCATCGTAGCTATTTTAATTTTTTAATGCAGTGAAACTTCATCTTTCTCGTAATTTTCAACGACGAACTGAACACAAGCGCTCACGTGAAATCTGGAGCGCGCCATGGCGACCATTGTGAAATCGCAGCTCTTCAGTCTCGCTATTAGTTTAAAAAAATTAAATGCAAAGAGCCATACAGTAAAACTCCGTTTGTCCGCGCTCCGCTTACCTGCGCACTCCAATTATCCGCGCAAGATTTTTCCCTCCTTACCACTAGCCAAAATGGCGTCAAAACGTAAATGCGTTGTGCTTAGTGTAGAAACTAAATTGGCCATCGTCAATCGACTGAAGAAAGGAGCCACCATCAGTACGGTTTCTGCAGAATATAACATCAGACAAACCACAGTTCATAATATTAGAGATTCCAAAGATAAACTTCTCAACTTTGCAGCCAAGTTGGAGTCGACAGACGGCAGCAACAAACGTAAGGTGATGAGAACCGCCGAAGACGATCGCTTGGATACGGCAATGTACACGTGGTTTTTGCAAAAACGAAGCCAAGGTATACAGATTAGTGGGCCTATATTAATGGAACAAGCCATTCGTATGAACGAGCAACTAAATGGGAAAAACGAATTTAAAGCAAGCCATGGCTGGCTCCGTAATTTTCAGCATCGCCACGGCCTGCACAATATAGGCACACAAGGAGAGAAACTCTCGGGCGACGTGCCTGCTATCGAGCCGTTTATCGCTATGTTCAATCGCCTAATTTCCAAAACAGACATTGGTGCTGCACAACTCTATAACGCCGACGAAACTGGCCTAAATTGGAAATCCCTGCCCAACAATACTTTCGCAGCTAAAAGGAAATTCATGCACCCGGATTTAAAATGCGTAAAAAGCGTCTTAACAGCGTGAGTGTGTTCAAATGCATCCGGATCTCACAGGCTTCCTCTTGCCGTCATGGGCAAGGCAAAAAAATCCACGAGCTTTCAAAAATATGGCTCCTAATGCCTTACCTGTAAACTACTATAAGCTACATTCTGCTTGGATGGATGCAGAAATTTTTTTCTAAGTGGTTTAACAAAGTGTTTGTGCCGAAAGTCCGCGCTCACATGGATGAGTTAGGCCTACCGCGTCGTGCAATTGTACTGCTCGATAACGCGCCAGCTCACCCTAACATGGAACTAAGACGGCAATATAGTTGCTTTATTTCTCCCAGCTAATACCACATCACTAATTCGGTCAATGGATCAAGGCGTTATTGCAACCATTAAACGTTTGTACAGAAGCGATTGATCCGAAAATTACTAGAAGACGACAATTCAGTGGAAGCAATGCTGAATTTTTGGCGCAAATTAAATATTAAAGATGCAATCTTCATGGTGGCCGAATCGTGGAACGAAGTTAAAACGGACACACTACGCAAGTGCTGGGGCAAATTAAAACTTCAAGTCGAAAATGCAGGCAGCTTGTTCAGCGTAGCTGAAGAGAGCGATGCATCCACCAGCACAATTTCTGACGAAGTGAACAGCGCATGCGCAAGCGAAAACGAGATCGCGTGGCACAAGTTATTTGGAGAGTTGCCAGAAAGTGACGTCAATGAATGGCCTTCCGACGAAGCCGATCCGGGATGGCAGATTTTATCGGACGATGAAATTGTGCAACAGTGCACGACAGACAATCAGGAAAGCGAAGATGACGAAAGTGATGATGAGACCATTGAAAAAAACTCAATTCACGAACGGTGAAGCATTTGATATGGCCGACAAGCTGATACGTTGGTATGAACAGCAGCCAGACACAAGCACTACGGACATAATACTAAAACGTATCAGAGACCAAGCAGCAACGAAACGAATGTCGAGCCTCAAACAAAAAAAGATTTTTGATTTCTTTAATTAAAGTACACTAACTGCGTTTAAAAAGATATGTATATATGGTTAAGCTAAGCACAGTAATGTGAATTGAAAGAAATAAAAGTATTAACAACGTTCATTACTAAATGTTTTATGTCGTAAGGTAGCCTAACCAACACAAAATTAGTGCACGACTCCAGTTATCCGCGAATTTCGTTATACGCGCTCGTGTTGGTCCCAATTAGCGCGGATAATTGGACTTTTACTGTATTTGGAACTTTTTTGGTGCTTAATGTGATAAAAACAAACATCCCGTTTTTATAGCCGACGAAATATACATTACCTGTTTTTTATAGCGTTTCCCTCCTTTTGAGCATTTATTTCTCCTAGAAGCTTGAGAGTTGGCTTCCCAGCCGGGTTTGTACTACTGCGCATGTGCAGGATTGGGCTGGCTATATATACTCGGCACAGCCAACCGTTAGTATCATTTCTCCTAGGGCGTTCACGACGATGTGACCGCCTTGAGCTCTTCCCACTCCATCCTCTTCCTGGATCCGCCGGTCCCCAGGACCAGGTGATTTCACCATCCTATATATCGCATCCTATCCGACTGCAGCCGAAGGATGGCCTCTGCTAGTTTGCCCTCTCCTATCAAGGACCTTCTGGATCTCCCGGTTGAAGCTTCGCTCCCGGCTAACTCTGCTCCGTCCTTAGGAGCGGGCAGGCAGGCAGAGGACCAATCCATCCTCTTCACATGGAACCACCGGTCCTCAGGACCAGCTAGCTTCTCCTGCCAAGCTTTGCTCCCGGCCACCTCTGCTCATCCTTAGGAGCTTGTGGACAGAGGACCGATCCATCCTCTCCTCGAACAAGGATACTTGAATCTTCACAGGTGTTATGCCGCCGTTCAGGCTGCTTCCCTGTCCGTCGCTCCTCGATGGCCCGTCAACCACCTAATCCACTGTCCGCTGCCTTCCCAGCGCTTCTGTCCCCTTTTCCAACAGAAGCAGCTAGAGGCGCCTTTCGCAAGGGCCAGCCTGCCTCAGGACGCGTTCCTTGCATTTCACGGGTGTTTCCGTCCAGAGGACCGTCCATCCTACCCAGTGAACGTGCGATCCACGGACGTCCACACTCTCCTCCGTTCCCATTTCTGCCTTCATTGGCTTCTATGCGTCCTCACAGTTTCTTGAACGGGCCCTAACCCACTTTCCATCCGCTGTGTTCCACACGTTTGTCCGTTCCATCCTCAACATTTCGTCGATCCCTTTGCGAACCGACCGCCTCTCCTACACGGTGTCTCTTATCATAACGTAAGCTGATTGCAGCCCTGGTCCTTCATCTGGCTCCGTTGACTTGTCCTGTGACGAATCAATTTCCTCACTAAAGTTCGACATCCATTATACGATACTAGGACGGCCATTTCCAGACTGTATCTTTCACAGTCCCAGCCTGTTCTCCGTTCCAGAAAGATGTCCATCCTGGGTATCAACACGATCTCCTCGGCGTCCGCTACACGCATGATATCTGGTCCTCCGGCATCATCAGGACTCCTTAGGACGACGTCCTTAGACTCAAAATGTGTTTCAACATCCACTCACCCCTGAGGCATTCCCTGCACAGCAGTCATCACGCCTCCTGGCCTTCAATTATTGTAAGCATCCTCCGGACGCACAAGTCACTAACTTGTAACCTTTCTTTCTAGTTAAACGTGGATGCGCAGTTGGTTCCGCTATTGTGCTGTTTTTCAAAAACAAAAACAAGCAAGTTAGACAGATGGCAGCCCAAGCATGACAACGGACAGCTTGGCATCCGCCTCTCTTGCATCTCCTGCGTTTTGCACACAGTTTTCACGTTAATGCATCCTCATCTACACGCAACCTGGTCTTCATCACTTTCAGCAGTACGTTTGCGCTACCATATGCACACACTACATACCCGTTCCCGTACGTCCGCCTCACCAATCTCTCCATCCGCTTCCTGTTCACATGGATAACACCATCTTTCATCCAATTACCAACGATAATGAAGCATCGACGTCTTGCCTCCGATGGTGGATGCAATAACTCGTCCACAAGTCGCAAACATCGCACTCGTGACAACTCCGTCCTCCGTCCTATTCTTTTCACGGGAATCTATCCTTCACCCTCCACAGACTCCCCGGGACGCCGTGGTAAGGACAGAGGACACATCTCCCGAACCGTGTCCTCAACACATTTCCAGCTCATGACCAGTCTGCTACCGTCACGTCCCTTTCCGCCAGTTTGTGGTCCATCTCTTGTCCACACTATTAGGAACCCTCTACTTTTACACTGGAAAACCAGATGTAAAAAAAGGGGAGGACGCAACTATTCTTATACTACGGTAAACCTCCGTCTGCCTGCCACCAACATTTCGCTCCCAACTACAGCGCTCCCAGCCCGTTTCCTGCTGTCGATACAGTAACTCCACGTTTTACCGCTAAGTGCCTTTACAGTTATGCACCTCGTGATTCAAATCGCTGCGTGCTTAACGGCTTTCGTGTCCTGTTCATCGTTCATCATGTCCGACTCTTCATCTGAAG
Organism: Lithobius niger; assembly: GCA_023313725.1. Taxonomy (NCBI): domain Eukaryota; kingdom Metazoa; phylum Arthropoda; class Chilopoda; order Lithobiomorpha; family Lithobiidae; genus Lithobius; species Lithobius niger. Next base: position 12,604 of record JAHWFP010121209.1, read on the forward strand.
ACCCTGTACCGAACACCGAAGCAACAGTAACCAAAGAATCAAATGTGCCTGCACCCAAAGCATGTAATTGCTTAGGTTTTTCTGAGAATTCTACAAAATATTACTTTGATCCCCAATCCCCATCCATGTTGCCAACGACACAGGCAGTGTGACGGACAGGAACGCAACTGCCGTATCTGCATCTCCATCTCGCCAAATCGATGGACTGTTATTCGACGAAAGCAACATCAATCACGAAACGGGAAGAATTACGGGTTCTGAAACAATCCCAATTGCATACGCCAAGTCCGAACGCTCCTACACTAATGAAGAAAGCCACCAAGCGTCCTGCATCAGGATCACTACCACCCATTCATCCTTCGAAGCAGCCTACCTTTCCCGAAACCGAAGCGATCCCTGCAGTAGCAAGTATGCCGGGAATCAAATCATCGGCAAGAATTAGGGTCGCTCGCCAACGTATTGCTCCCAATAGGACACCATCCTTAACATCCTCCAAGCCATTAAAGCTGTCTACGCCATCCTCCACGGTGCCGACTGTTCCGGCGTCCCTAACATCTCAAGCTCAACGTCTAAGACTTGCCCCGTCTTCTGCCACAATCCGCTTATCGCTTCGTCCTCGTCCTGCGGACACGCCTTAATCGCCGTCCCTAGCTGCGTTTTACCAAGAAGCTCCTTCACCATTACCGTCACCACTTCGAGATCCCTCATCCACGGCCAGCCAGTATCACATCCCTGATGACGATTCCCCGACATCAACCTCCACCTCTCCTGTTACACACTGGAAAGAAGCATTTGCCACGAACCAATTCCAGAAAATTTCATCATATTCTGTGTGGCAATATGATAACGCCACCAGCTTTCTACCCGTTGTCCACGGTATCACTGGAACCTCGTCACATTCAACGCATGTTATGCCATGTTCACCTTACCGGGGCAAGGCCACAGGCGTAGCACTAGGCTTCCATGTCCTTCTTTAAACGTCATTCCCATCCGACTCTTGCTCCTCAATACGACATTCTTCGGCTAGGATTCCGCTTCATCTGACTCCCATCTGGGGACGGTACAATCGTCAACCTCGCCTCCTTTTTTGGAACTTGTTCTCACTATATCAGCTTTATCAGTCTATATCTTCACCTTTCTTACACAGTGCCTAGCAGTCGACGACCAGCGTGCCTTCTTTTTGATTCAACTTCGAAACTGTGTTCCACATTTTACGTTTACCACAGTCCGTCCTGCGGACGGTGTCTGTTCCTCACATCCGCTTCGAGTTTGCCGTACCATGTTGTGCTCGCCATACGCATTCACACTATCCACGATCCTTCATCCGGACGATATCCACTCTTCACGTGTTCTGATCATAAGGACACTCATCCGCCTGCACACTTCACACACCTTCCATATCCCATCCTACGGACGGTGTCCGCTCCTCAAGCCTACTAAGGAACTTGCGCGTCAACAAGCACCATCCGCCTGTCCGCTTCACACTTAGGAGCACCATCATTCCCAACAAGGTAGGCGATTTCGAAATTTTATCTGATTTCCTATCTTGTTCCCCATGGTGTTAAGACCCCTTCATGTAGTTCCTTCTTGCTCTTCTTTTAACCTTAACTAATTTATAAGCCATTTACCGCACTGCCTGACCTCACTTAGGACGTAACCTTTTCCCAGACCACGGATTGCTCCTCAGTCCGCGAATGGTTTCTACTATTAGTGAAATTGGTCTAGAACTCAGGGTTGTCTTTGCCAGGGATTCGTTTCCGGAGATGCCAGCTTGTATGGGAGGAAAGCGAACCTAGCCCTCCTCCGAGGTGACAAAGTCTGCTATAAAAAACAGGAAATGTATAGGTATTGTCGTTGGCTAAAAAAAGACTGAAATTGCAGGCCCTGCACCTGCTTAATTTTAGTTTTTATTGCCTAGCCGAAAATATACATTACCGTTATCCCTCCCAGGCCTCCATGGACTAGGTTCTGGGTGAGAAGAAATAATAACAACGGACGGCTGCGCCGAGTATATATAGCCAACCCAATCCTGTGCATGCACAGTAGTACAACCCAACTTTCAACCTTCTAGGGGAAATAATGCTCAAAAGGATGGAAACGCTATAAAAAACAGGTAATGTATATTTTCGGTTAGGCAATAAAAACTAAAATTAAGCAGGTGCAGGGCCTGCAATTTTAATTTTTATACAAATTTTTAACAAAATAAGATGTTTTCAATACTGTTGTGTAAAATAAATCAACAAAATATCAGTCAACCTAACTCAACAAAAGTCATAAAAAAAATTTTTTTAACCATCAATAGTTGTCAAATAGTGTTGATTCTTTTGTGCTCAAGTAGATAATAGCGCAAAATTATTACCTAAATTACCGTAGGCTGTCATTTTCAGAACCGTGCCATCCTGCAAAAACTTAATACGACACTAAACACCGCTCTAAAACTGCCCACTGAGTCCCTCCCTACCAACTGCCTCACTTTCGGGTAAGAAGGGCCCTGAATGTTCTTAAGTTGGAATCCATTCTACTCATGGTGTTGTATAACAATGGATTCCAGGCACCTTAAATGACTGTCACATTCGGAGTTTGAGCGGATAAGCGTCGTGGCCTCCTGCTGAGTGTCAGCACAGTGGAGCGCTATGCCATTATTCTTCCTTCTCTCTTGGCATTGTCTATATGCTGTCCCAGTTTTGTCTCTGTTGTCCTAGTCTTGGGATACCATGCAGTCAGTCAATCTCTGTCACTGAGTTCACATGACAGCATAGGCTTGTCGATTCAACTAATGGTGTAATGCCAGCGAAAAACATTCTTTTTGGTCATGTTTTGCTCACCCTAAGTGTTTTTTTTTTTTCTTTATTCTTCTGACAAAACTAATTTTTTTTAAGGTTGGTCTCTCCAAAATTATGCTCAAATCAAGAACTAAAGCAACAGTCAAGAGTTGTTTCTAAGGCTGCACCGATACCAACTTTACTGATCCGATACTGAACCGGTTTTAAGAATTTTGCTGATAAAGGTACCGATACCGATATCCAGAATTTTGTCCACAATTTTTCATTAATGGTGTAGTTTTCTGCAAAAGTTCAATAATTATTAAAATAAAAAAATTTTAAGTAGTAGCCAACAGTTTAAACATAGCTAGGAAGATGGTCAGTGAGTTCCTGAGCAAATCGCCGCAAACCGCATGTCGTAATCTGTAACGGTTCCAGAGTTATCAATATTTCAGCGAAAGTTGCCAATACTGATACCGCAAATATTGGCAGCCGATCCAGTATCCGTATCGGTGCAGCCTTAGTTGTTTCAACTACAAATTTTTTATTTCCTTAAAATACTGTAGCTTACGTTAAGTTCGTTTAATGCTCATTGCCCAATAATAACAAACTAAATGCCCACCAGACTCCCCATCACTGGTCACGCAACAATGCATCACACGGGCACGATTATGTTGGCTCTACTACGCTGAAGCTTTAGGTCCGGTTTAACTTAGAAATGCTAAAACTGTGTTGCACATGTAGTCGAATCAGGGGTACTTGTATATGTCTTGAAGCCTGAAGAAGGTAATCGATTACTTATATAATATTTATTACTGAAAATTTGTAGTTGAAACAACTGGTACTGTGTTGCTTTTGCTTCTCCTTTACTTTAGTTTGAGCGTATTTTGTACCAAGAATGTCTGTTAAAAACCAAAGTTAGTTCTCTAAATCGACGTGTAGATTTTAGACTGTGCATTAGTTATTATAACACACTTAACAAAGGATAATACTTCCCAACGTTGCTGTTTAACATACCTAAGTATGCTGTAGCAAAGTTTCGTGAAGTATGACCTTGCATTGTCCCAGCCTTTTGGACAGTTGGCACGGTCTATTGCATGTTGATTTGCCCGAATTTGAAATTGGGTGGTTGATGCTTGTTCATGTGGATGGTGAAAGTGTTTTTATATCCATGCTCCAACAAGATAAATGTGATTATAAAGTCTTTGAAATGGTTCTGCATCAAAATTATGTACCAATAAAAGTTTCTTGTGCCTAATTTTTCAGGTGACAAAGGATTTGGAAATAACTCGATCTGAGCTACACAATTTGAAAGTACAGCACAAAACTCTAGAGGCTGATCACGAGCATCAGGTAGGTCGTTATTGTACTAAAGAACTCGGTATCAATAATCACTTTAGAGTTTTTCTGTGTTGGGCTGTGTGTAGGACTAACGGTACTAGTTTCAAGTTTTGACTTAACCCGTTGGGGCCATAGTCTGATAAAATCTGGAGCAATGCCTTGCTTAACTCCGGAAAAACCCATAGCGTGACTTTCACTGCCGCCCGCCACCAGGTGACAGCATCGTGCCATCTTGTTTTTTGCGTTATTGACGGAAGGCCGTAAAATTAGCTTTCTAACTACTTTAACCACATCAAATTATGCGCAGTAGTTTTTTATAGATTTTTAAACATTTATGTCCATCGAATTTGTGGAAATGCGGTAGTTATGGCTACTAAAACGAGCAAAGGTTACCATTTGTTACCATGACGACAGGGAAATACTAACGTTCGCATCAGTAGGGGATAGGTGCAGCGAAGCGATCACCGTGTATATAGCCGCTACCACGATGTGCGCATTAGGCTTATTGGAGATAAGCCTAATGCGAGTGCTGCCATACTACTGATGGACAACGACAGCGTTAGTTTTAATTTCAATTAACGAAAGTAAAGGCTTGGAAGATAAAACAGTGGAAAATGATTCCAAACCGATGGAATGGAGCAGGAGTTTCTCCAAAATGAATGAAAAAGAATTTACTGTGCCCAACCTGACCGGAAAAAGACATTTCATTTTCAAGCCAACCGGATGTAAACGCTCGAAATATTGATATCGCCCGTGCTTCAAACCGTTGCGACATACACAAAAACTACGCCTCGAAATACGTGTAAATCCCGAAAAACAAAGGAAACTTTTTGGTGGAAGTTTATGAGCTTTGGCCTTTTTAGGAATTTTTATTTACTTCGGACTGATGCGAATAAAAGACTGCGTTCGAAAATATTGGTCAAACGAGTGTGTGTTGATTGACGTGCCGTGGTTTCTAGCAGTGTTTCGTGATTGATTTTTGCAAACGTTGCAGTATTTGGCATTATGTGGAAGAAGACGGATTATCGTGAAAAGCAATGGATGATGAGCCAATGTACAAAGTACGCAAGTTTTTTTAAAGTTTTAGTGCCTCGATTTAGAAGGGCCTCTACTCCAAACCAAAACTCAACTTTGGACGAAAATATCATTTATGGTCAGTGTCTTATGCCTTCTCAGGTCTCATGAAAATGGCGGTTTGTCGTTGATAATTCGCGAGAAAAGGTAATTCTCGAGTTTGTGAAAGTGGGCGAACTTTGTGTGGAATTTGTATTTTGAAACGTTTTTCACAGTATGTTTTGCAACAACGTTTTCCTCGTGATGTAGTAATGAGACTAATGCAACCTTTTTACCACCACTGGTATCGCGTTTTCTTTCCCAACTCGGTTCATGGGATTGGTTCAAAAAGACTGTTAGCATGTGGTACTGTCATGAGTAACAAGAAGGAGCTACCAAGTGACATTGTTAGAAAGAATGATTGAGCATGCACAGTGTAAGATCACAAAGATGGTCGCAGTGACGTGGAACGGCACTGAAGTTGTCAACTGTCATTTCCACCATCCCATCAACTTTAGTGAAACGTTAAAACAAAAATAAAAATGGGCATTTACTTTATTCCCTGACCAGCCACAGCATATGGGGTGTATAACAGGAACTTTAAGGGGGGGGTTGATGTGGCAAATAAAAAACATGTCGTCGAAAGTTAAAAGGGTCCGTTGGCGGAACAAGTGATGATTTTTTACATTGTAGACACTTGTACTTTAAATATCTACATTGTGTACGCCAAATATGACCCAATGGCAAAAGTTACTACGGAGAGTAAAGGATGAAGCATTGCATCCAACTGATAGGGGGAAGAACGTATATTAGTCTTCCACTTACTGCAGGCGAGTAGCAATGGGCAAACGAGAAATTCAGATGAACCACGAGCCAGTTAAATGTGAGAAGGCTGGTTGATCCAAAGTTCATATCCAGAGAGTTGCCAGGTTTGTCAAGCGAGAATGTTTCCCGTGCCATGCTATGAAGGTACCATTACATGTGTGAGGTGATGTTTGATGGGGAGACCAGTAAACGAAAATGGGCAGCAATGAAGAAGCCTTGTGGCCCAGCATTAGACTTTTTTCTTCTCAATGCAGCAAGGTGTTCAAATTGATATCTATCCGATCCAGTTGGTAGTTTTGCACAAATCTGGGCTCAGAAGAATGCCAACATTCCACTCTTCCCACCTATCAAATACAGCATCATAGTTGGCCAAATTCAGCCTATAAGGCCGCGAAAAAAATTTATTGGTTCTGTGGGCCTGGTTGGTGGCTTTTTTGGGGCTAAATTAAAAACGTGACCCGCAAAAAGTTAACTAAAGAGAAATTTGTAAGAAGTTTGCTTTTTTTTTTTGCACATACTTTATCCAGTAGGCATCAGGTCAAGTAGTAGATTGAAGTAGTATAGAAATTTGCTACTACAATCTACACAGAAAGAAAACAATTTGATGTACTGGGTTACTTAGTTTCAAACAGAAATTAAAATCAAAGCTTGTTCACCGGTTGATGTTTTGGACTTATAAAAATGCCCGGGAACCAAAATATTTTTTCAAGGGTATAATGCGAATTTTTTTTTTAAATAAGTGTCATCTTTCCAATTTTTTGAAAAAGGTAATAGAAAAATAAACTTGTGTAAGATTTTGAGTCTTTTGTGGTTTCTAACCTATTTGTTGGTTTAATATTAGTGAAAGCAATCAATTATAAGCTGTTTTATTGAGGTTTGTAGTCCAAAGTGTAATTATGTGTACACGCAGTGTCAAGTTGCTTAAACAAATTCCTCCTACCTAGAGTTAGGCATCATGGGTTAAAGTGTTCTCAAGTTAATGACCCCAAACAAATATACTAGACAAAGCAACACCAACAAAAATTATGCAAATTTCAATTGGTAACGTTAAAGCTGCACCGATAACTACTTTTTGTTGATTTGATCCGATCTTAATACTGGACATCCAGTAGAGTACATTACAGGATATTTTTTCCATCAAAAATTATTGCTATACAAACTTCAGCTTCATCAGCTTAATTCAGAACTGAAAGTTGAGTGCTATTAAAACAATTTCAGTTTTATGACTTTGTTAGTAAATTTCTTACACCAGTGATTTTTTTCATTTTTCATTTTTGTTAAAATCAAAAGAATGGTCATGTTGTATTTGAATGTTAAAATGGGAGTTTTTTTTAGATATAACCTTGAAAAAAAAAAAT
>JAHWFP010121210.1:0-14057 GCA_023313725.1 Lithobius niger
TTTCGCCGAATCAAAATATTCTTTTAAAATGTTACAGTGGAGAAGTTAATTAAAGATGCGTTCGTAATTGGAAGAAATTTGTGATTAATTGCGGTTTCTGAAGTGACGTAATCTGGAAAAAAAAATATCCTGTTTCTGGAATTCCCGTTTTGCCAGAAAAATCTTAATCCGTTCTATTTTCTGCGGAACGGGATTCTGCGAAACGAAAATAAAGTTTAAAAAGTGGAAATAAATAATTTTGGAAAATCACTTTGCAATCCATTCCAAATATTTGTAAAAATTAAAAAAACAACTTGGTGCCTATTGTCCAGTGCCTATATATCCATATGCCTATTTGTCCGAGGGCCTATTTGTCCAGGGCCTAAAAGGGGTACCTATGTATCCAGTGCCTAAACATCCGGTGCCTACCACGTACCATCATCACCACTGTTTTGCTTACCATAACGCTTAACTTATACTTGCGTTGCTAAGGGTGTTGGCAAGCAGTCATAAGTTAAATAACCATTTTTCTTAATTATGTTTACATAAATAATTCTAGCGAAGAAACAATTGCGGTCCGCCATCTTTAGTCGGTGAATTCAGCGGGAAAGCCGCCTCGAAGAGCCGATGAGTCCCACGCTTCATTGGTGACGTCATACGGAGGGATCGGGAAATTTGTCGCGCGTTTAAGAATAGCTTTGAGAAGCCGTAGCGACTTTTAACCCACGGCTGCGATTATTGGCCTAGCTCGAGTATGCAAAGGTCGAAGGCGAAGCTCGAAGTGTTCAATATCTACGAACGCATGCATGCTCTCTCACAAAGTTTGTCCACAACTTCCAATTGATGTACTATTTCAGGTGTTAAATGAACACATGAAAAGTGGGCACGTAACAACTTTTTTTTTGGGTTTTCATTAACCTTTTGAACCATGGTGGGATTGGGATTAGCTAGCTACTTTAGAGTTTGGTTATCAGGTCTGGTCTACTTCAAACGGCGAAAACCTTGGACGAAATTCTTAAATTGTATTTGTTTTGGACATAAACTATTGAACTGAAGCATTTTGTCTCACTTTGTATAAAATTGCATATATTAAGCTTACCTTTCAATTCACGCTTTTTTCGTTCTTCGTCACTCAAATGCTGTCTGATACTTTGCCAGTGAACATGTGTACTGAAGGTAGATCACAAGGCTTTTTCCCTGAAAAAAAAGAAAGGATTTTTTTTTAAAGAAAACTTATTGAAACGAAATATTTTAATACGAAAAAAAACTCTAAATCGTATTGAGCAGGAGGAAATTCTGCCATAAAAAAAAACAAAGCTTTAAAAATCTTCGATCCCAGCTTAAAACGAACCATTTTCAGAAATTCTAGTGCTTTCAAAACGTTAAACAAAATGTAAGAATTTCTTTAATTGTAGTTAATGACGTATTTGTCTATACCACGCGCCATGGCTGTTTGCTGTGACGTGCGTATCACGTGACTGGGCTAGTCCAATCAGACGGCCAAACAGCCGTTGTTCTCGTTCGTCATTGGCTAACTCATTGGCTGACGTCACGGCAAACAGCCATTGCGCATGGTTTAGTGTTCCCAAATTTTACTCGAAGGCACTTACTTGCTCCCCTTGTTGCCCCCTCCCCACCCTCAGGTGCGCCACAAAAATTAAATTTATGTTTTTTTTATTATTATTATTTGCTTGAAAACTAAACCTATAACTTCAAAATGCTGCAATTTAGCCCTTTCATATGCATTAGACGTACGTTCTCTGATCGAGCAGTACCATGTGCACTGTAACACACTGTCGACTGTACGTCCTATACGGGATATCTTCGAATGACGTCACTTGCGATCTTTCCCTGACGACCTAAGCCATTAGCTTCTAAAGTATCGATTAGCTATCATCCCTCGTCATCATCATCATCGTCATCATCATCACCGTCACGTCACAACGCCTTAAAAGAATGACTTGGCAGTCCGTAGAAATATTATACGTCCATCAGGCCGAGGCAACGGTAACAAGCTACCTGCAGTTTAAAGGATTTAAAAAAAAACCCATAATATCGAAAAAAAAAAAAGAAAAGCAATGAATAATAAGCACAAGTCATCCCGTCGATGGATAGAAAGGAAAAGAGTAACTTTTACGAAGATCGATTACTCTCGTCAGGTGATTGATTACATTTCGATTTAGAAGAAAAAGAAGAAAAAAAGATTGTACCAATAGAGATATAGTATAGAGAAATTCATCAGTTTTTCGACATGACTTGATCCCTAAGAAGCTTACGGTATTCATTCCGCCCTGTTGGATTTAATATTAAAATGCAACGAGTTAGAAGAAAAACGTTGATCCCATATTAGCATGAGTTGAAAGGTGTTGCCAACGTAGTACTTTTTTTTTCTGCGAGCAGCAACGCGCTGGTGTTTGAAAAGTGGCGCGAGGCAAAAACTGAGGAAGAGAAATTTTGATAGAATATATACCGCAAACAAAACCCACAAGGGTGAAAGGACCCGCCAAAGTTTCAGTCGATCGAAGTAGTGATATCATAACAAAAATAGCTGCCACCAAGTTGCTACGTTACTTGCCAAGCTAATAATTCCACTGCGTGTTAGATCAAAGGCCATGTGTTTTGTTTCCTTGCAGCAATGCAACACCTGTAGAAAGTTGAAAGAGTTCAAAGGGTTTTAGCGAGTGTTAACCACGCCTGTCATCTGCCAACACCTGTCATCTGCCAACACCTGTCATCTGCACTGAACTTCTTAGGCCCTATGTAGGAAGTTCAGTGCTATATGAACAATGGTTTTCATTGTGCATTGAACAGCATGGTTGATTGTTACAAGCATTGGTGTAACTACCGTATTTTTATTTTTTTTTATTTTTTTGGAAGAATCGACTGCTGCAAGCGGAAGTTGTTTGGTTTCATCTCCAAGAAGGATTTGATTTGATTTGATTTTTTTGTTACTGCCTCGAAGTACCCCAGAGTTTATAAAGACCCAAACTTACAACTGAGAAGAATTACGTACGATAACCACAAAGCGAAATGCACACAAAGAGAAGAACCCCAAATCACTAACCCGTCGAAAAAAGCAGACCACATACCCCAGCGGCTAGCCCAAAGCTGTAGTCAATCACATCAGAGTTACTCATAGCACTTCAAAACGACACGGAGGATGCTCCACTTCCAACAATCGCAAATTTCGGCAGTAGAACGGATCATTCTATAGCACACAGAAAATGGTCCCAAAGAAAATATAAAAAAAAAACAACTAATTGGTGTTAAAGAGACATCGGTAAAAATTAGTTATTCCCAGTATTTGCCACAAAGCCTCAAAGAACACGTTATTTACACCAATGCTCGGATGCTAGGGGCATGTTTTGGCAACAAGGTAAATCCCGTATTATCCTTGGCATTGTTGGAAACTATGGGTCGAACCTATACAAATACTCTGTTTAATGGATCTGAATTGTTCTATTTGGGTTTACGAGTGCAAAATAGGGATAAGAATCGAGGTTAGAAAAGTACAAATTCGACTGCACAAATACACTTTTACATACATACTGAAACGATCCTCAAGATCCAACGGAACCTTGATGGCGAGCTAAATGTTACGAACGGTATTCTGAAACGCTCCTCAGGTAAAGAAGCCTTGGGGAGAGCGAAAGCTTGCAAACAGTATTCTGAAACACTCCTCATGGTCCAAAGAAACCTCGAAGTGGCCTAAAGGATGCCAATGCATTCTGAAATGCTCCTCAAGGTCCAAAGTAGCCTTGGAGATGAGCTAAAGGTTGCCAACGGTTTTCTAAAACTCTTCTCAGACCATTTGAGGTGGGCTAAAGGCTGCCAACGGTATTCTAAAACTCTCCTCAGGCCAAAGAAGCCTTGAAGGTGAGCTAAAAGTTGCCAACGGTATTCTGAAACGCTCCTCAAGGTCCATAGAAGCATTGGAGGTGGCGTAAGGTTGCCAACAGGGCAATGAAATGAAAATCTCAACAACTCATAACTCAAGGTCTCCTAAGGTATCTCAAGCGGTTTTTGAACCAGTGGTGCACCCGGGGAAGAGTGCGGTGGTGGTGGTGGTAGTGGTGGGGGGGGGGGGGGGGGGTGACAAAGGGGCTCCAAGTCCCGAAGTTGAGAGCAAAACTTGGCGTAAGCAGACAACTACGGCATTTATTGCAAGTGGAAAAATTCCGACAATTGGCTTTTCACAAATTCAGGGGCATATAAATTGCTGAATGTAAGGTGTTTTGTAGGGCCCCGAGGAAATTTAGCCTCTGAAGTACCTAAAGGAGCACAGCTACAAGACGGGGGAGGGATATGGTCCTTAGACCCACCGCAAGCTTTGTGAGGGCTCACATGAACAAAGCAAGCCTTCGCGGCACAGTGGTAAGTAACAATTCTCGCCTCCAGATCAATAAAGCCCTGGTCTGGATCCCACGACTGACGTACCAACATACGGAACTTCAAAACAACCGCCTGAAGATAGTCTGGACCAGAACAGACCACACAATGTTTTACACGATCCAGCAAACTTTCATTCCAGGAGTACCCAAACGGGCGGGTACAACTACAAGATGGGGTAAAATTTAAAGTCCCAAGGGCCAACCGTGAACTTTGTTAGGGATCCCCAGGGGACCCCAAGCAAAGGGAGCCTTCACATTATCCCAGTGATCAGCGTCGTTGTCTCCAAATCAAGTGAATGGCCAGTTCGAATCATGCAACTGGCCTAACTACATAATTACGAGACTTGTGAGGGGGAAAAAATCGTTTAAAAATTAGTTTGATTCTGAAAGTTTGACGGTGGGGATATCCAGTTGAGGTCTGAACTAGCCCCGGAGTTGCTTAGCCCTTGAGCTAACTAACCCTCGACCTGGGAGTTAGTGGACTGGAGAAGAAAGTTGGCGATATCCATGTTGGACTAAGTTGGGGGTTTGTTAGCTCTTACTCCTGACGGTGGGGATATCCAGTTGAGGGTTAACGTTAATCTTTTGGCTAAACTCGGTAATAAAGATAAATGGTGATATCCATCGCGAAATAAGTTGAGGGCTAAGCAATGTTTAGTCTGAAGGTCGAGGACTAACTTAGCACTGAGCAGTTAGCCCCGAGCTGTAAAAAGCGGTGATATCCATCTAATATTAGCGTTATTCCCGAGGTTTTACAACACATTAACAGGGCTAATTTAGCCTGAAGGTCGAGGTCTAAGGAGTAAAGAGCTAACAAAACCCCAACTATAGTCCTACATGGATATCACCAACTTTTTTTTTCCAGGCCACTAACTCCCAGGTCGAGGGTTAGTTAAATCCAGGGTTAAGCCAGTACGGGGCTAGTTTAGACCTCAACTGGATATCCCCCAACGTTAGACCTCGACCTTTAGGCTAAATTAGCCCTCGATATACTTAAGTTAAAATGTTGTTACAGTTCAGGAATAACGCGAATCCTGGATGGATATCACCGCTTTTTACATCTCGGGGCTAACTACGCAGTATTAAGTTAGTCCTCGACCTACAGGGTAAATTTTGCTTAGCCCTCAACTTCTTTCGTGATGGATATCACCATTTTCCCTTATTACCGAGCTTAACCCAAGGATTAAGTTGAAACCTCAACTGAATATCCCCACCGTGAGTCTGATCCCCAGCTTAGCTCAATTCTCGGACCCCATTTCTCCCCCTTCCCACACCAAACAAAACTTTCCGGAGTGCGGCACTGTTCCGAACAACACCCCATCTTCCCTAACTCTTCGAAACAAAGCAAGTCTTATGGCACTTTGAGAATCGATAACCCAGATGGACTGTCCACACACATCGATATTACACTAGACTAGACGATCATCAAGAAGAGATCGACGTTACTAATTTTTGATTTTACGCAATAATTTCGTATAAGGCCGCTAAAAATTAATTAAGTGGATCTCAGGAGTGGTGCTGAAAAAAAATGAGGCGGGCGGGCGGGCAGTGTTTTATGTTTTATTCGTGATTTTTTTCTGATGAGGGCGTTGGCTTTTTTTTTGTTACCGAACAAAACTAAATCAGTAGCTTATATTCTGTTCTGGAGAACAATATCTATGTTTTAATGCTAGAATCAGCGTGCAACAGTTGCGTATTAGATAAAAGTCATTCTTTAGATCAAAGTTTTTATTTGTTATATGTACATGCCTCTAAACGATCCTTAGATTCGTTTCGAGGCGGTCTTGTGAATGGAGCAGAGAGCTGACGTGGCCATCGGCTCCAGAAAATGTTTGGTGAAAGTGCTGATGATCCGTGATGGGACTTTTTTTTATTAAGACAATGTCATAAACAACGTTTCATGCGTTAAGAAAAAAAAAAAACCATGCGTGCGCTCCCGAGAACCACTTAAATAATTTTTAGCGGCCTAAGCTCACCCATAACCATTAATTCGACATCAGTGTAAAAGATGCATTTTTTAAACCAAGGACTTTTCAAACCAAGGATTTTTTAAAACGTCTCAAGTTTAAATTTCACAAGGTTTTCCACATTACGCTGTTAATGGAGCCGCCCAACATCAAGGATGGTTTAAGAACAGACAGACATGAAACCAACTCACACCCTTATGCGCAGTGACTGTTTAAACCTAAAGTTTAAGACAAGACTTCGATCTTAAAAGTCTTAAAACAGACTTTGACATTACATCGTCGGAGATTGACCTTGACTTCAAGACAGATGCTGATCTTAAAGGCACCTGTTCACCATTTGCCCATATTCTAAACACAGCATCCACGTTCCGAATTCTCGGTCATCCAATAGGCTGATGTGGGTCACGTGATCTCGTTTTGGTTATGAAAATTCGTGGCGCTGATGCGAATGGTGTTGTTCCATTCTTAATTTACCGCTATTTTCTTTATATTGCTTGAAGGTTCTACGGTGCTGTATCTAGGACTTGAAAAGGTCAAAAGGTGCATTTTGACCTTTTCAAGGCTAACCAATCGTAAGGAACTGAGGTTGAAATAACCATGTCTCCTGCAACCTGCCGGGAGTATCTACTAGTATTGTAAGACGATTACCAGTTTGCGCTCGGCGATAATTACTTTCTCGCACTCCAAGCTCTGTTGACTGGACGTCGGGGTCGGAGATTGTAAGTAGCTCGTTAAATGCATCCCCGCTCATCTGAAGCGTTCTCGAAACTTCTCGTCGTCGACATTGTTTACATTAGCTTCTGCAACAAGTTTTCAATCCGCGTGGTTTATGTGTTACGGCCATGCGACACATGGAGGTCGCGGTCACACACAATGTTGTAGGCACCATCTGGCTGAAGCTGTTGTTCCGCATTCAATATCCTGCTAGGTGTATATGGTAAAGCTGAACCTTACGTACGACTTCGCCATAAAGGTAGGACAGTGCTGAACGGCACAAAGCAAGTTAAAGTACGAATTCAGGACGTGTCTATAGTAGGACTCGATCTTTACAATGGTGCATACTTTACTTATTGTGTGCGTGGCGTATCTTGAGTCCTGGAAGTATTTTACGAGCGACTACGTCTTCCTGGAGGGAGCGGCTTTAATCGACGGCCGCCATTGTTTTTGTAACCATCTTGGATATCAACAAGGCACTCTGCTGTCAAAAACGTACAATCGATTATCTGTGTTCGTTCTGCGGCGAACTCAAGATAGGCCACGCACACTTTAGCTACTTTGCCTATACTTTGTTCCACATTATGCTTTCAGAAAACTGACTGTATGACGCCAAGTTTTCTTCCACTACGAGTGCAAAAAAATCCGTAAACATGCCATTCGTAAAAATAATAACTTTGTTGAGTGTACAAATGTGATAGTCACATGTTTTTGCACTCTTACTGCAATGAAACCAGTCGTCATACAGTCCGTTTTCTGAAAACATAATGTGGAACAAACTATAATTAACGATGGTAAGAGTTGCATGCCCACATTGTTGGCCTACATGTAGGACGGTAGGCTAAAGCCACGTTTCGCAACCGGGGAGGCGGACCTCCCTGGGGAAGGGGGCAACTGCAGGGAAGGCACGAGGCGCTGCCAGATCAGTGGTGAACTATTTTTAACGATGCATCGCTAAGTTCTCACCAATGATAGACTTACACCTGCTACCAACCATTTTCTACAAATTATATTATTGTAAAGATTTTCAAGACTTCGTATCATGCATTTTGTTAAAAAAAAAAAAAAAGGCAGTGTCACACTGGGCTACTAGGGAACACTGGGATCAACAGGGAGACCCCCTCAGAAAAATAAAAAATAAAAATAAAAATAAATGCAGGGAAACGTTTCAAATTCACGCCTATTTCTTAAAAATACGGTACTGCCCCACTGTATGAGGCCTTTGTTAAAAGAAAAAAAAATGTTTCAGAAAAAATTTGAAAGGGATTCTTATGAAAATTGCATACCTAAGTTGCAGGAAATGTTTCAAATTCAGGCATATTTCTTAAAAAAAGGACCCGAACGTTGGAACGCCCACTTACGATGTCGAAAAAAAAGTTATAAAGAATGATGGCTACGGGTACCATGGATAACCAGTTTGCTAATAACAAAATAGTTTTGTATACGGAAAGTCATCAATAAAAAATGTAATTAATGAAAGCACCGGGAAAGGGGGGTATGTTGACTAATTTGATAAAAATACTTGCCTATATCATACGATATCTGCCTCTCACTGTGTCAACATGAGCGAGCAACATGCATGACTGGCAACTTCACAATATTCGCCAATAAAAGTAAGGCAATCTAGCTCTTCTTCGTAGAGTGGATGTAGATTTTCTTGAAGAAAACAAAATCTATTTAACGAATATTACAGAAATCTTCATTTAATGAGCACGCTGGTTCATATGTTGACCATTAAAGGCCAGAAAAAGGTACGGCACGAATGTCATTAAAAAACTACTACACAATGTCGCAAATTTGCTGTAAGCCTGTGTGCAAAAGGTGAGTTTATCAATAATACACCAAGCTGGGCCAACATTTATTTTTTTTATACTTTGGCGGCCATCAGCGTGTACCAGAAAGATCCCCACCTAATTAGCTCTACAAAATTATAGTCAAACTTCAGTTTCATAATTTTTATTTGATGAACACACTTTAAGGAGACTATAATTATCAAGTGACATAATATTATTAAAAAAAAAATAACTAGGTTTTATAAAAATAGAAAGCTGTTGCTTAGGTTCATTTAGAAAATTATGCAGAAATAATCAATATCACGTGGGAAAATCAAAATTATGTTATAAAACATTTTTTTTTTTATCAAACAAAGGGCTGCGGCTTACTTTCATGATAAATTAAAAACCGTCCTACGACAAAGTTCCGTAAAGCCAAAATTTCGGAACTTTATTAGTTGTATCAGTCTACGTGTAGGCATCGTATATGTATTGTGTAGACCCCCAGTACGCTGTACTGTATACAGGATGCTAATTCTATAAAAAATCTATACGAAATTTAGGAAATTTGATGTAGGCCCTTGTATAAGGTATTCAGTTTAATATTATTTCAAGCAGCGTAAAAGAACTGTACGGTCAAAGAATTGTATTTGCCTACATGTAGATCTCATATGGTTGTTTATGCTAGCGCCACCAACAACAAAAAATACGAAATGTGGGAAACTAAATGTGATGTAAACCTTCTTGTATAAGATGTTTTCTTCGATGCCGTACATAGTAGGGTCAAAGAGTATTATTAGGTGTCCTAATGTAGGCGTTCTATGAGTAGGTCAGGTATACCATTAGCCTATTGTCCTACATTTTGGACGGCAGTTTCCCTGAAGACGGTTAACGTGAACTTTTTTTATGTTTCTTTCTGTATTCCAACTGTTCCTAATAATGAGTTTCCTGAGTTTCGCAGGTTTTCACAAAAAAAAAAAGACTAGTTTCAGGATGAACTGGGTTAATAAATATCAGAATGTGGCCGGCCACGCTTTTTATGTGCCATCTTCCTGCATTCAATGTTCGGCCCCGGCACTACAATTAAATCGTTTAAATTCCAATTTAAATTTAACTCCAATAAAATCATTCTCTCTTCTTCCTTCTCTCCTTCCCTCCCCACGTCTCCCATGCAGGCTTGCCACCATTGCTGTTTCAGTTTCGTGCCACGGTTCGGCACGTCCTGTAGGATTTCACACCTGATAAATACAGCGGTGCGGTGTGAGCTGTCCCGTATACCGAAGCCCGCAGCCACGTTTTTGAGACGTGGGCCAGCGTGGATAACTGCAGACCAGTTCAGTACGGCACGCTTTATTTATTAAGTGTAAAATTAGTATTACGCACCGGGCGTTCTTAAATGGATATACCTCCCAGCGCCATTTTTCTCGATCCTCCACATCAAGTACGGCCCCAAAGGTCTATTTACTTACCGTTAGTCTTTCCCTTGCTAAAAATCCGTTTTAAAATGTGGCGTCTAGGAGATTTTCTGTTGAATATTGCTAACTTTATTTACGTTCGTCCCGAACATATATGATGCATCGCGCGCCTACAACGACCTTGAAGTTTTATCTGTGTGTGAGCAGTATTAATTTTAATCGTTTGCTAGTAATTACTATGAGATTAAAATTCTAGAAGGCTAATGCAGTAAAAATCAAATTTAATTATTCCAATAGATCACCGAAGCAAAATTATAAGACACTAGTCTAGAAAATTATAATTTGTGATTTTAAAATACAAGAATCATTCCGGTTTTTGACGATACAATCAATGGGTTCACGCTGGCTGGACTATTAGGCGCAATGCCAACTGAGAAAGTAGCTACGTTTTTCGCTTCGAGGAACGAAGCTACTGTCTCAGTTGACCTTAGCCGTGGTAAATACGCGGATGTGATCGTCGCGTGGGTGTCTGGTGTTGTGAGGCAGGCGGAAGGTTATAAGGCAAGCTGGATGTTGCTTTAAGTTATCACTGCACGTACGGGCGAAGACAGTTGTTAGACCTTTGAGGCCTCCTTTCCTTCCATAAGACGCCTCAGTGTTTAAAGTGCCTCTTCGCCGTATGATAGGCTGCAGCATCTAGCGCCGTCTACCATTATTTAGTTCAATGTAGCACTTGATTTCAACACGCGAAGGAATGCGTAAGGAAATTTCTGTTTACACAACAAACTAGCCACGTTCCTCCTTAATGATTGAATGTAAAGTCGGTGCGTCCACGTGCACCAAAAAGCAAGCGGTCAAGGTTAACGATATCACTGTCACTCGGTGGTGCCCATCTAGCGGTTCAAAACGGTCAATAAACAGAAAAAAAGCGTCCGTGATGTCGTTAGGCTTAACTTTACCGCTTGCTTCCTGGTTCACGTGGGAACGCCAACTTTAAACTCAATAATTATGACTAAGTGATATGTTTAAAAACTATTTAAAATTACTTTTATTAGATAATAAAAATAAATTTGCCACGCAAATCTACGTAAAAATTAAAATTATTATTTTGAAAACCGCCACAAGCTGCCAATAGATGTCGTGTCTCTCCGTACAAAGACGCTTGCTCCAAGCAAAGGTGCGATTCGCGTGGCCAGTCGTGGCGGCCATTTTGTCTCGCCCCCTAACATCGTTTTAGGTCGAGCCGGATTGTTTACCGGCCATGGTGTGAATGTAAGCGTTGCTAGGTTACACAAACAACGATACAGAGCGTATTTCAAATTAAGGCCTTCAGGATTGTTTATGGTAGGAAAATACATACTTTGATTTGAAATGAATGCAAAAAAAAAGGAAAGGAAACATGTCGACATTGTAATGTTCGGAGCAAGTGACGGGAGGAAGTGGTATCAACTTTAAATGGCGCAGGCTGTGTTTTGTATTACGCTGCGTCGACCAATGAAAGGTGCAGGATATTTATTCCCTTACTGATTTAGTTTTAAATTTAGCCAATAAACGTCGACTTAAGAGTGACAACACCATGGTAGCTTTCGAAAGCTACTGAAGCGTTATCACCGTAAGTCGGTTGTGATTAGACGAATTTATTACGGGATTAAGAGATTACATTTCTGCCAGGGAAATTCTCACCAAATGCATTTAGCCAACGTTAACAAATTAGGCGTACTCAGTTATTCTGTGCGATTTTGAAAGTAAGAAAAAACTTTTGTGAGAATTGTGTGAAGGGAGTGCGTGATCCATTTGCTGGCAAGATGTCGCCATATTGTTCTTCCGCACTTAAGACGCTGATCACGCGGTTTCAAGAAGTCTCATCCTTCGTGAGATGAATGCGAGAAAGGGGTTGCTCCTACGGGAAGAAAAGGCGCTGCATAGCTTGCTGCACGCAGGGCTTTCAACTAATTAGCACACTCAAAATCATATTTTTTTGTTTGTTTTAAACGCACTACTCGGTGCTTTTAATATACCTCGATTGATCCCATCAGAGAGCATAAATATTGCAGATTTTCAATTAATAAAGACGTTCTCGAATGCTATACTTTATGTCATGTTTATTCATCGTGTATTAGTCCCTCATCTAACATTGCGATCGCCGCCTATACGGTCTATTCTGCTGCGTGAACGTTTAGTTTATTTTATTTATTTAGCATGTTGTCCTAACGGGTTCTAACGAACCCCGTAATGAGCCAAGGGGGAGTGTGAAAGTAAATATTAGCATTACAATAGATGCAAAATTCAATATAGTTCCAAATTTCTCTACAACTTATATGCTCGGTTAACTTTTGCTAGCACAACAAGATGGAAAGCCGAATCGAAAGAGCTTTGCATTCTATTTATTTACCTTTGCTGGTATTTACACATTCCATTTCAATCGTCACCATTTCTGCTGTTATGTTGCTGTTAATTTCGCAGCAATATTAATACAAATTACAATAAATATGTGTTTTGAAAACGTTCGCCGCGCATCTTTCGATCATCATTTCTGCGTGTTTTCTCTGTAGTTGTTTATAGCTAACGACTAAGTCATTGCCACGGGCAAATGGGCTCCGTGCAGATTAGATATTCTCAACCGCTTTCTTCTCCGCACTCTTGTAACAATGGAACAGTGTAGGATCGCAACAATGGTTTTCGGTTTGGGTGCTGGGATATCTCAGCACTGTTTTCCTTTTTTTTTTGTTTTACATCTGTCACAAATACGGCATAAACGCCAACAACACGAATCTCCTATCGTAATTTTATCAATGATGAATAAACACAGATCAAATACATCCAACAACCAAAATAAAAAGCTGAGTACGAAGCTTTCGTATTCAAGAGTTATTAAAATTCAGAAATGCGCTGCAACCTAAAAAAAAAAGACTACGAAACTTTCGAAATGCAAGAATTAAAATTCATCACAACTTAACAGTTGTAGGATATGCAATGTGGCACCATGAATGTTTGCTTTAATTGTTCATCGTCAAATTCGCTGCATTTATCATGTTTTGTCAGTGGTTTGGTTACCGTGCAAAACATCAGATGCTGCCACCATCATATCTTCACTAGAACGTTTGTACGCCGCTTAACTATCGTTAGCACTAGTTCAAATGCAACAATAAGTCAACGCGTGGTAACAATGACGGGTCGTGCGGAAAGGCGAAAGCGGTTGAGAAATAGGATCTTACCCGTTCCCTCATGCTGAGCCCAACAATATACCTCGTTATTGTTAGAGCTCAGCACTCGGGAAACGGGTAAGATCCTATACATCGACAACAAACCCAACAATGGAAACAACTGGCGCGAAATAAACTAAGCGCTAGACTGAACTAACTCGGGAGCTGGGAACGTTAGGGTTAACTCAGGGTTAGGGAAAAGAGGCTTGTTTTAGGTTGGGGGAACGTTTAGGCTAAAGGGGCCTAACCAAGATTGGGCCTAATAAAGGCCTAACTGTCCAAAAATCCCCCTAAACCAGTAGACCTAGCAGGGATCAAAGGGTTGGCGGGCTGACTGATTTTTCATGTTGGCTCTTTTGCTTAAATTCGTTTTGGTAAACCCTGCCAACCGCGAAATAGCAAAGGTATTATGGGTAACGGAACGTTCTAGAAGGTTCTAGAGGCAGGAACCGGAAATAAAATTAAAATTATTAGAAACATAAGACTAAGATTGGCTATTGGCCCCAGCAAACATGCAAGTAAACAAGATTTACGACAACAACTATGTGACAACAAAGACGAGAAAGCATAGCATGGTGAGTTTGCACCAAGTCAAAGGATAATTTGGAAACACTGC
>JAHWFP010121211.1:529-20396 GCA_023313725.1 Lithobius niger
TTGATTTCGTTAGATTTTGAGGACAGCAGTCACCTTTTTTCATTTGATTAGCATTTTTATTAGTATTGCAGTATCTCCTTGCAAACGCATGAATTTCTTTGTCAGTTTGGCATTGTTGCAAAAAACAATGTTCAAAACAATGTAAAACAATCAATTTTGACCTTTGGAGCTCCCTAACCCCTGAACCACTTGACCAATTAGGAAGGTCCATATGAAAAGGGCACATCTCCAGAGCAATACCTGTAAAATGAGCTAAGAACCAGCTTTATTTACCGCATGGAAGAATTTATTTTCGTGATACAAAAAAAAAACGTTAGTAGTAAGAATTAGGCAAATATCAACGTTATTCACGTCGTTTTATCAACAAGAAAACGTTAAGCTATGGGTCTAACAGTGACTTTAATGTTGTCAGGCGACCAAAGTCTCCCGATCAAACAAGTTTCAGCCTTTTCTGTTGCATTATTATTTATCCTCACATACCTGTAAACAGCCAAACTCTATTTGCTGTAAAGACACAACGTGTCTAGTGGTCGCCAAGCTCATATATACATATTATCTGGATGTTATCATTTTATCTTGGTGGGCGACACACTAGCGTGTGTCTTGATCTACCCCAAAACAAAACTTAAGGATTCCCGGCAAGCTTTTCGGCCGTGTGAAGTCGTGATATCAAACGCCAAGCTCTTTCGCCAAGCTAATCCCACCGAGTAATAGTTCGAAGGTTAAATGAAATATATGAAAATTGCTTACTACGCAATTTTCAGTTATTTCATTTAACGTTTGAAATATTAGTCGGTGGGATTAGCTTGGTGAAAGAGCTTGGCGTTTGATATTACGGCTTCACTCGCCTGAAAAGCTTGGCGGGAATTCTTAACAAGTTTTGTTTTGTTTTGTTTTGTTTTTTTCAACAAGAAAACGTTAAGCTGTGTCCTTAATAGTGACTTTTATGTTGTCAGGCGACCAAAGTCTCCCGATTAAACAAGTTTCAGCTTTTTCTGTCGCATAGTTATTTATGCTCAGATGGCTGAAAACAGCCAAACTACCTTTGCAGTAAAGACACAACGTGTCTATAGTGAACGCCATGCTCATATATACATATTATCTGGATGTTATCATTTATCTTGGCAGACGACACACTAGCGTGTGTCTTGATTAGGCAAATATCAACGTTATTCACGTCGTTTTTTCAACAAGAAAACGTTAAGCTGTGTCCTTAATAGCGACTTCTATGTTGTCAAGCGACCAAAGTCTCCCGATTACACAAGTTTCAGCCTTTTCTGTCGCATAGTTATTTATCCTCAGATGGCTGAAAACAGCCAAACTACCTTTGCAGTAAAGACACAACGTGTCTAGTGGTCGCCATGCTCATATATACATATTATCTGGATGTTTTCATTTATCTTGACGGGCGACACACTAGCGTGTTTCTTGATTAGGGAAATATCAACGTTATTCTCGTCGTTTTTTCAACAAGAAAACGTTAAGCTATGTCCTTAATAGTGACTTTTATGTTGCCAGGCGACCAAAGTCTCCTGAATAAACAAGTTTCAGCCTTTTCTGTCGCATAGTATTTATCCTCATGGCTGAAAACAGCCAAACTACCTTTGCTGTAAAGACACAACGGGTCTAGTGGTCGTCATGCTCATATATACATATTTTCTGGATGTTATCATTTATCTTGGCGGGCGACACACTAGCGTGTGTCTTAATAATTGATTCAATGCTAACTGAAAATTATACCCACAAAGCTAACGAACTCTTGAATCGATATAAATTAATATAATCCTATCTTTGAGAGGCTTCCGCCCGTTTGCCATAATCCCGTCTGCCATAACCGTGTTTGCCATAATTCTATTTGTCATAATCGCGTTTGCTATAATCGCCATAAATCCTATATCAAGTCTCATTTCAAATTGAACTCGGAAAGAATGTACATAACATTCGAAACTGCGTATGGATTATTCACTCCTGTTGCCGAGTTTCTGCGCCGTCTGTTGACAAAACTAGTTACTGTTTGTCATTAAAAAAGAAAATCGTATAATCAATGAGCACACTTATTTCATGTGGGCAAAAAAATAAAAACTAAATCAGTTTCCATACCAGAGGGTTTTTTTTTTTATTGGGGGCGGGGCAGATTGAGAGTGATGCGTGGGCTTGCCCTAATGGACAATTTTGTTCCCCCCATCTAAAAATAATGCTATACTTAAACTTTCACAAAAACTTTCACAACTTTCACAAATTTCATTAGTAAGTAGCCTACCAATTTTCTGAATCCAAAATCCAATTCTGGGATTCAAAAAGGTTGGTACTATGTTTCGAAATACTTAAATTCAAAAAATTGTCCAACTTTCGTTCGGTGCATAATGTTGCCCCGTGTAGGCCTATAAGTAGAAATTTCATGTGTGGTATCTTTAACTTAACTTTAACTTTATTAATGACGTCAATGCGCCCAAACGGCATTATATGACGCGGGCATGGAACGGAGTACAAACAACAATATAGAAAATATTAACATACAAGATATAAACTTAACAATAACATCTTTGCTTGATCTGGTTAAAACTAACATGCTTCTATGTAGTAACAACATTAACTATCTACTCACTATGCATCATTTTGGCATTCAGACAAAACTATCCGAACAGAAAAATTTCTGGTCCAGTTCACAATTTTGAGACAGAGTATAAATTAGAACAGTAATTTCCTGGAACAGCTTAGAACAGTAATTTCATGGAAGATATTAAATATAGTAAATTAAATCTGCATGCCATATAGTGTATTAATATATGATATAAAAAATACAACAAAATTTGCTCTAGTTCAAAGAATAGTATAGCTAGTTTATGGTTAGCATTATGTTCAGAAACGTCAGTTTTGTAAACATATACAGAGCCAGATAAGCAGTGTACAAAACTTCAACGTGTATAAAAATGAGTAGTTTGCGCAAGTGCAACACGCGCGATATGAGCGTCAAACTTGTTTTTAAATGCATTTATGGAGAGGGCCGAAACAACTGAATCGGGTAAGTTGTTCCAAATAGGTAGTAATCTAGAAACGAAAGTATGTCTGGCCCATTCGTGCTTATGATATTGGTATTTTAATTTAAGGGAGTGACCACGAGTAAAAATCATGACTACACTGTTTTTATTGTTTTTATCCACTTCAGAAAAAAGGTTTGAAAAAAGTTTGAAAAAATGTCAAATTAACATCGAATTAAAAAAAAAAAAAGTTAAGTCTTAATGTGTCCAAATAAGGTAGCTCTGCATTTCAATTGGAAGGACAAACCATAACTAGTTTTGTCAACAGATGGCGCAGAAACTCGGCACCAGGAGTGAACAATCTATACACAGTTTTGGACGGCTACAAACATTCTTTCTTGAAATTGGTTATAGTACGATGCCGTCAAATCCGTCGGTATAGCAAACAGGAAATTACGGCAAACGGGGAAAATCCAGCAGAAAAGGGGAAGTGTATAATTTCGAGCAAACGGGAAAATGTTCAAGGGCTGGGACGATTGCCATAAAATCGGTCGTCAAACGTGATTATGGCAAACGGGATTATGGCAAAGGCACCGTAGCTCTTTGAAATGTGAACGAAAGTAATTTTCAGTGTTTTATCCATTTTATACTGCAGCTATTCCATTGAATAGTAGGGAGAGATTGGCAGCTCATGATATCTTTTTTCTCATTGCTGTATTGGAACTTCTCTCAGAATGTCATGTCATTTGTCCTTTTTGCTGATGCAGTATCCTTGAGTTTCGATGAATCCATTTCTATCCTTCTTTCACCACTCACTGTTGCTTCTTACGCAGAACTTTGGTGCTACTTTTAGCGGACAGCAATTTTCCCCATCAAGACCAGGAAAAGAAAAGAAAAATCAATATTTCTATCCTTTTTGTTTGTCGGCCACCAACAGGATGGGGCGCAAGAATTGTACGACACTGATGTTAACTCCAGAATTTTATTAAATACTGACCCCTGTGTGGACCCGGAATTACAGTAACTCCGGATTCGTAATTTTCTTTAAAAGTGTCTGAAACAATCCGGAATTGTAGTAACACGGAGTTACATAACTTTCTGATTTTATTGATAACGTCCCTGCCTTGCTCGCGCTGCCACGCTCTCTGCGGCTATACATGTAACATCAGAAACCGTGTTACTGCAATTCCGTGTTACTACAATCCATGTTACTACAATTCCGGATCGTTTCAGACCCTTTTAAAGCAAATTACGAATTCGGAGTTACTGTAATTCCGGGTCCACACAAGGGGTCCGTATTTAAGAAAATTCCGGAGTTAACGTAACTCCGTGTCGGTACAATTCCGCGCCCCCAACAGGGTATTTTAAATTCAAGGAGAACAGCTTTTAAACTAGGCCCACAATGAAACAAAAAATCAGAGGCACTTAAATGTAAACCTTTGCTGGTAAGACCAGTTCGCCAACAAATGGAAAGTGTTATAGGCAAGGCCTACTGAGATGCGGCATCAAAACAACCCTGGGGGGGGGGGGGTGAGGAAAGGGGGAAAGCCAACCTAGGTGTTGTTGTAAGGGAGCACGTTAGTTGTCCATTGCATATCATGCCAAACCATCACCAAACGTAATAGCACTTACCAATAGCAATCTGGGCCAACCCAACCAATCCAAATCCGAAAAAAATGCATAGTATCCGTGGTGTCGTATATGCCAATCCCTACCAGGAGTGTCTTGCTATTTATTTTGATGAAAGTTTTTACGTCAACGCCACTCGCTTCTGTGAACATGATGGTGCTACCTGTGACGCTATTAATTAAGCGCCCCTTTTTGTCGCCCTCATGTTGAATGTGGCAAGTTGATAGTTTGTCCAATTTGCGTATTTTCCCCCTTTTTAATGTGTTGTGAAAACTCATTAAAGGGTTAAAGGGTTTAACGAGCGTTAACCACTCCTGGTCATCTGCCCGAAGCCCTAAGGCCCTACGTCTCATTTACTTTTGTTAAACAATGTCTACACTTACCTTTGTTGGAATTTGCCCAACACTCTAATAGTCTCGGGGCAATGCATTGTTATTATTTCTTCTCAGTTGTTACTTGTCTTTTTCCCCTACTTGCCCTAACTTGGGTTACTTTCTTATGCCTTCCCACGGACTGTTTAATTCGTGGACACTTAGCCTTTTTCTCGATCTTCGCTTGTATTGTGGATGGGGAGACAATTTATTCTGTGAACTTTGAGTTTGAAGTGATTTAGAAGATCTTTCTTTTGACCCAGGTGTATTCTGTGGACTAACCAAATATGTTGATTTGAAGCCGTAAGTTATTTGACATTACAATCAACATTGTTTTAGAAACGTATACATGCTCCTCTCAATCCTCCAGCAGGATACATCTAACTCCTATCTCCTACATGCAGATCGATCCACGGCATATTGAACTTTGAAAAATGTTTGAAAATGTTTAGAGGTAGAATTGTGGGGGAGGGGGGGGGGGGAGGGGTTAGAATTAGAAACGCTTTTATTACATCCTTGAGGCCCGTATAAGGACCGTAACCAGCTCTGCCCCCGTTTTTCTCCTGTCACTACCTGTAACGTAAACTAAAATAGCCTTAGCGCGCACCATCGAAACACCGGTAATTGCCCAAATGACAAGAAGTCTTCATACTTTACTCTAAGCAAAACACCGATATATTCAGGAAAGTGGAGGCAATTACCATCACAAACAACCACGAAAGTGTCCTCAACCTCTACCGTAACTTTTCACCATCATACAAAATGAAAATATTTTACTGACGTGCTTTTTCACAAAGGCACCTAGAATGGTTTGCCCCTTTTCCTCCCCCAAAGACCTTGTTTTGATACTGCATCTCACTGGGCCTTTCCTATGCCACTTCGCACGTCATTTTCCGCTACCCATTTGTTGAAGAACTTGCCTTGCAATCGAAGGCTTTCATGTACGTACGTACTTCTCTACTTTTCGTCTTTTTTCGTTTCATTGTATAGTTTAAAATCTGTTCCAACACGTTCTCTTTAGTTTTAGGGGTCATGTAGATGGCTCACAAACAAAAGGAGAAGAAATACTGATTTTTATTTGCGTGTTATGTGTCTGATGGGAATATTGCTGTAGGGCTTTGGATTTTTTCTTACCCGTTACCCATCTTTGCCGTGTACATCCGTCGGACGAGTTTTATTGTAACCTAGACATTTTATATATATGTGTGTGACGAGACGTAAGCTACGACTGATTGTGCGCGCAGCGTATCTTGTGTCCTGCAGGTATTTTATGAGCGGCTACATTTTGCTGGAGGGAGCGGCTTTAATCGACGGCCGCCATTGTTTTTGTAACCATCTAGGATATCAGCAAGGTGCTCTGCTATCGAAAACATACAATCGATTATTTGTATTCGTTCTGGGGCGAACTCAAGATAGGCCGCGGACACTATAGTTGCAGTTGATATCATAAAGTTATCGGTCATCGCTTATGTATTGATATCATTGTGTATAATGGCCGCAACTTGATCACCCTTTTCGATTTTTGGTATGGTCAGGTATGTACAGTTTGTTTTTGAGGAACTGGAGATTTCGCACACTTCATACCCAAAGTAGTGACGCCAGAGGCGAGAGGGACAATTTTGTTAGGTTAGTTCAATCGGAAATTCCTGAGATTTTTACGTGTCATAATCAACACGAGCGGAACGCATCACAGGACCCTTCTCTTCCCGAAAATACCCGGGGTGGCTGAGGTCAAACTCTAATTCAGGACTCTGGCTGAGATAGTCGTGATTGCCATCAGGACACTTTGGTTGCAGGGACAAGTCTTCCTGGATGTAAAAGGCTTAACGTTAAAAATTCGACGCGTCGTCCAGTTAGCTGCCGATTCTGCCACCAGTCGCGCTGCGTACACCCTAAAAATGAACTGCTCCAACATGCGGATTGAACTGTGTAAGGTACTTGTGACACGTGATACACGGATTTTAAACTTAAAACACTGCATTGACACCAAATTATTAAAGTTTAATAACAACGACTTCATGCTACGTACCTCTTTGTCCACTCGACGACAAAACAAAGTCTCCGGAGGTTTAATTTCATGAATTTCAAACAGAAGAACAACCAAAATACGTGTGTATTGTACTGAATAACACGCTACAGCATTTTCTTTTCTCTTTAAAAATGTGTTAAACGATCCTTTGAGGTAGCAGTAAATCGTCCGAAGACTAGTCGCCAATTTACCATAAAATAATGTTATTTTAGTGCTGCAACACCGGTAATCTGATAATGAAAGGATTACTACGTTTTTGTGCGTCCCGCTAATACTAATCAATGCTACGACTGTGGTAGTCTATTCTTCGTGCTTTCACTTCAGTGCAACGCTTGGACGACGCGTCTATTATAGCATGCTACGTGAAACCGAGCGTTAAGTCTTATACATATACTAGGAAGTCTTGGCTGGGAGAAGAAGCAACAAGCGCTCACAAGGCTTCGCTTCTATGCTAGACCCGAAACTTGTGTATCCCGACATGCCAAGCACCACCGAGAAGAAGTGCATTTGCAACTTAGCTTGTGCTAATCCGATGTATTGAAATATCTATTTCGTTTCACTTAAGTATACCTGTTGGACAACGTTCGACCAGTCCATTAAAACATCATCACATTGCCTAAAATGCATGAAGCACAGTCATGTAAAAAAAAAACTTTAATTACCAGATGGGGACCTACGCTGAATCCTTAAATCGTATTTATGTCTCGAAACTCGCTTTCCGATTCCCTAATTTGCAGTTATTACACGAATTGCAAGCAAGGTAGACAAGGAACCTTCGAGTATAGGATTTCTATCGATAGCCACGAGTGATAAAAGATGATTTACTGCAAGAGTTTAGGAAGCTTTATTACCGTCAATCGCCTAATACCCTGACAAAGCTACGACCCATCCCCCTAAAATGCCTCAAGGTCAAAAATCGTGAAATTACTACGTTATTTCACGATTTCTGACCTTAAATCAATTTAGGTTTTAATTTTGCTGCTACAAATTGACTAAAAGCATCATACATTCAAGGAAATTAACGTTTTATCCCCTTAACTCGAGGTTTTTCTGCACCAAAATTAACTGAAAGCTTCAAACATAAAGCAAACTAAATTAACTGAATTAACTAGTAAGTTTTGCTCGATTTGGTTTACTTATGTATGAAGCTTTCACAGTTAATTTTGGTGCAGAAAAACTACGAGTTAAGGGGATAAAACATTGATTTCCTTGAATGTATGATTTATTTCATTTATTCCTGAACAATTGAGAATAAAGGCATTGCGTTAATGCAAACCAGAACCCACGTCACGTACTTGAATGATCGCATAAACGCAAAATTTTTCGCAATTGCGTTAGGCCTAAACAGTAGTAAAATTCGACAAATTAATTATAACTTTGTTACGGCCCATCCCGTTTTATTATCGAATTAGTTTTGACAATGTTCGTTTAATAGGCGGTTTACGGTAAATGTGAACACATGGGTGGTTGATGATTTATGGCATTTTTTCGCGACACACTTCAACACGAACAGCAAGGGTGCTTGGATTTGAGTAGTCTTAGTCATAAACGTGCGGCAATGAGGATGACGTCAAAAGGCTTACATTTGTCACGTAATCTCGCTGTGCCACTGCGGCTAACAGCCAGTCCATGTGCGCAGTCAAATGTACGCAGCAAACTCAACGTCCCTGGTTTGATCTGTTTGTTTAGCATCGTCCTGAAAGTGCTGGCCAGTCCTATTAGATGCCGAGATGTAAAATTCATAGTTGACACTCCACATTTTAACAATCAATTTTTTAACAATCGGATGTCTACAATGGGATGATCGACTGTTACTTGGTAACGACACACTAACGTGTATCTAGATCTGTACCAACACGTTCTCTTTGGTTTTAGGTGTCTCGTAGATGGCCCATAAACAAAAGGTGAAGAAATATTGATTTTTATTTGTGTGTTATGTGTCTTGATGGGAATATTGCTGTAGGACTTTGGATTTTTTTTTTTTTTACATGTTACCCATCTTTGCCTTGTACATCCGTCTGATGATATTTTTATTGTAACCTCACGAGGTGTTACGTGTGAGGTACCACTACATCGTGGCTGGTATCAAACATTTGATGACCACCACTCTTGTAATAATGTTACTACTGTGGACGTTAGCAACTTAGTTGGCTCCTTCACTCGTGTGGGTTTTTTAGCAATGATATGTTTAACAATTCGGCTCTCAAAAATGGCTGTGTATATAATAAAATACAGAACAGAGCACACAAGTTAAAAACACAGGTTGCCAGGTTTCAGAGAATTGTGTCCCCCAATTCCAAGCAAAAATAACGTCATTATAAAACATTCAGTTAAAATTATTGCAAGCATGCGACAAACTACAGCCATTTCAGCCTGTAAATATATAAAATGTTTTTAAGAACAAATGAACTTTCGTCAGTTTACAAAGCTTGACATTAGGAGAACCAACATGCATTTGAAGGGAGGAGACCACCGGTTCTCCTCTCTTTCTAGACTGATTTGAACAAAAACTTTTTATTTTTACAGGCTAGGGTTGGTTAACTGTTAGTTCCAGCTTGTTTGCATGCTTGCTGTTTTTACTAGTGTTTTATTGTGGCAGGCTTTACGCCATAATAAAACCCTTAGCGAAAACTGCAAGCAAAACTGGAATATAAAGCTAAACCCCTTAGCCTATAAATATCAAATATTAAAAGAAAAACCTGTCTTTCTAGACAGGTACCTGTCCTTAGGTGCCTGTCCTTAGGTACCTGTCCTTAGGTACCTGTCAAGAAAGACAGGTACCTAAGGAAAAAAACCTTAGGTACCTGTATTTCTAGACTGGTACCTAAGCCAGTCTAGAAAGACAGGAGAACCAGCGGCTCCCTCCCTGCAAATGCTTGTTGGTTCTCCTTTTGTTAGTCTTTCAGGATTGGCTTAAGTTAATTTGTTCCTAAAAACTTTTTTTATTTTTTCAGGCTGAGATGGTTACTGCCTAAGCAACAAGAATAAAGGGCGAATGCCTTTTTCCCCTTTATTCTTGTTCTTTTATCTTTGCTTGATAAAAGATAAAATTATTCCTTTTTTTCTATTTAATCAAAAATGGCTCGTCAGTTAATCCATGTACTTCTTGACCCCCCTCCTCCTAGGTGACTGTATTGGAATGACTTGCTACGGACAGTGAACAGTTCGTGTCTCAACTTCCAACAGAATGCACAAGTTTTACAAAGTTTTGAGACAACCATCGGTCTTCCGAAACTTGAGGCACAAATGTGAGTATTGCATGCCATGAAGTGATTACAGCTCGGTTCCATGATTTGAGAAGATGCTCTTTACTTCCAGACCCTTAGGAGGAAAAACAACAACGGGAAAGAATACTCCAAGAACGGGCATTATCTAACATGACTCACAATTATATTAGGCATCACGATTTGTTTTGGGAGAAAAATCAATTTAATATCGAGGAAGTACAAACCGTATTACAAAAATCCTCATGGAGAAAATCAGACATCAAACGAAATATACCATACCAAAAAAAAAAAAGGAATAAATACACAAAGCAAAGATTATACATGGCGAGTCAAAAGTATCGACCCAGTGTATTTAACAGCCTCACGATTTGGTTCAGCCATCAACCAATCGTTGGTCACCATGGAGGGGGGTGGGGGTGGGGCTCGTTTTGAGATCATCCAGGGTGCCCCCACCCTGCTCCCCTTAAATAAATTTTTCTTTTACGGTTTCTTTAGGAATAGGCCATTGGTCCCAATTTGAGATTTGAGCGGGCATTAAATTCAAGATGAATGCAGAAAACAGCCTGTAAATCGGTCCACAATAGCACGTGCTATGACCAGAACAAATTAGTACAAATGTTGGCTTTATTGCATAAAATAATGCCATGAGCAGTTGTGTGAATTGGTTAATTGCATGTAATAATTACAGTAAGGAATTGCAAACGTAACGAAATTCGACTAGCACATGTAGCACACTGATATTCGACCTAAAAGAACTAGAAGTGGAAACTTTATTTTACAGTGGTAGGGTGGGGGAGCAACCCTGATTGATCTCAATGCTTGGTCCCCTAAGTGTCAATAAAAAGGCTTCTTTCTTGATCACTGATTCCCGGGAAGGGAGGTACCACTCACTAGTTGAAGTAGACGGTATGCTTATATGGCAGACAGCAAATTTGTTGAAACATGTTCGAACCTCGACATGCGGTTCAAGGTAGAACACCACTTCTTTTGCTATAACCACATGCACAAACCTGTGCTTGCTGAACCCTTACCAATTTCGTTACATTTGCTATTCCCTGCTGTACTTGTTGCATGCAATCAACCAATTGAAACAGCTGCTCAGGATATTACGCAGTAAAGCCAACATTTGTACTAACGTGTTTTGTTCATAGCCCGTGCTGTTGTGGACCGATTTCCATGCTGTTTTCTGCATTCACCATGAATTGACTGCCCTCACATATGTCAGATTGGGACCAATGCTCTATTCCTAAAGGAACCGGTAGTGGATAATTTATTTTACAGGGTGGGGGGGGGGGGGCACCCCTCGATGATCTCAAAACGTGGCCTCCTCAATGGTGACCATTGATCGATGGTTGTTTGATGACTTGTGGCTGTTAAATCCACTGGGTCCATACTTTTGACTCACCTGTATTACTGCGCATAGAAACTAGTTTGACAACAAATACAAATTCTGTTGTGAGCAAAAGAAATTGTACTTTAGGAAGACCATATTCATATTTGATATCTTAGCAGCAGAACAAGTTTTCGGTAAAAGAACTCGCGCGTAAGAATTCTGTATAAATTGCATGCAATTCGCAGTAATTTCCATGTAATTCGTCTGGGTTTTAATGTGAGTAGCAGTAAGTTTTTTTTTTATTATTCTTAAATGAAAGAGGAAACCAAGTCAAATAGCAAAAATCATGCACTTTAAATAACGCAGTATGCTAAGCCATCTTTACGCACTTTTCTTCAGAATGGCGTCACCCGGATTCGAACTGGCAACCCAATCCGTCACGCGATTCTGCGTCACGAATCCGTCTCACGTCACTCCGAAGAAACGGAAAACGGAAAGGCTTACTGTACTATGTTATTTCAAGTGTATCATTTTCGGCTGTATGGCTTAATTGTTTTCTTCTTTCTTTTATGTATAATTTACAACGATTTGTGTACATTTATTTGCAGTTTTTTATTTGTTTCGCAAAAGAAAACAAACGGGTACAGATATTTTTACGTAATTTCTATCCGTCCCAATTCTTTTGCCCAGGTAAACCTCATCCCTTACAGAGGTTTTTTTTTTTTTTGGCTCATTACATGTGCCATAGCAGATTCCTGGAAGTTATTGAATTTCTTCTGCGGATAAGAATATTGTTCCTCCTCACTCTACAAACCCTGGTCTATTCAATTTAGAAACTTTTTAAATGCTCTTAAAAACGAAAATTTTAAGAATATAGCTACGGCAGCTGCCTCGAGGCATTACTTAGTTGTTTTTCTGAGACGAAATGCATAAACATACACGTCGTTAAAGCTTTCCTAAGTGTATTAGACTGTGCACGGTTGCTGAGTTTTCAGTATAAAAATTTAAAAAAATATTAAAAAATAGCACTGAGTAAAAATTAAAAAAAAGTGAACTAGTTGTTTACATCTAATTTGTTCAAGCGATATAGCAAAAAATGGTAATCAGAACATTGAACGAGATTTAAAATGGCAAAAGTTGAAAATAACAGCTGTTGTTCCTATGGCTACGACTGGTGTCCTATAGCCACCAACATCAACTAAACAATCCTGAGTATGAAGCAAGTATAAATACGGCTTTAATTGATATAAAAAAAAAAGTGCACTATACGCATTCAACGAAGACCCATTACCTTATATTTCGATGCTTGATAAGAGCTGGCTTCATATTTCAAAGTAAATTCACAAATTAAAACCATGAGTGTATAAATAGTTCCTACTGAACTTTATTTACTCATGTCAAAACTTAAAACAGTGCTTCATGTCACAGGGTCAAACAGAGAAGTCTTGCAGTTAGTTTGACACCTTCTCAGTTTGACCCTCCGACACGAAACAGTTTTTTTGTTCTTTGAATTTGTGATTTTACTTTGAAAAATGAACCAACTACTACCTATCTTCTAAATAGAAAATACTATTTCCTTCTTGAATGCGTAGTGCTCTTTTTTTGTTTTTCTTTTCTTTTATCAAGCTTCAACGTTTCGATCCAGCATGAGATTTTTTTGTTTTTTACATATTTGTTTTACTGACTA
This sequence comes from Lithobius niger, assembly GCA_023313725.1. Taxonomy (NCBI): domain Eukaryota; kingdom Metazoa; phylum Arthropoda; class Chilopoda; order Lithobiomorpha; family Lithobiidae; genus Lithobius; species Lithobius niger. Next base: position 13,784 of record JAHWFP010121211.1, read on the forward strand.
AGCGGAGCGTTTTTTTTTTTTGGTTACTTATACTATCAGTCTGGCTGCAAATGTGTTACGTCACGAGTAACAATGCAGACTGACTATCACTTTGTATGGAGCTCGTTCATTGTGATGCGAAAGGAAAGAGGCTAAATTGCCTTTGCGCCTGAGGATTTGCATTTCAGAGTTGTACAAAATGGCATTCTAACGTTTGTGAGATTGCATGCTGGCGGTCGCTTTCAAAAATCAATTCTGGATTTTTTTCCTGTGGTCTTCTGAAGTTGCTGACGCTTTCTGATTTGCTGTGTCTGATGATTTGCGTGGCAGTGACCACCTCCCGATTCTTCTGCGTCCGCGGTCATTCCGTATATTTTTGTCTTAACCATTCGGCAACACTGTCTCGGGAACATCTAGCAAACTGGGATCCATGTAACATGTCCATTGATCAGCTTTTCCCTCGGAAATTCCATTCTACATCCCACTACCACCCTGCCACTCCTTTCTCATGTTGTTTCCAGCCTTATTTGTTTTTTTGGTCTCGAACCCGCATGTCGGGCAGCAAGGCGTGGGCTTGTCCGCCGTGCTCCTAATTTCCGATGCCAAACACCATGTTCGCAACAACGGCACGCGGCTTTATCGAAAGCCACACAATTGATGATCCCTTGCAGTGTCTGGCAATCTGAGGCCCATTGCCCTTCACGACCGGTTGCTGTTTCCGCGTGGTGCAATCACATCCTGCTATCCCGCACCCAGATGCGGGTTCCGCGGGTGTTGCACAATATTGCACAACGTTGCGTCATGTGGCAACTACTTCTCGATCTTGCATACATTTGAGCAGAAGCGATGTGCAGTGGTCAGGCGTGGCCGTATATAATGGCCTACCCGCCGCATGTGAATCATTTCTTCGACCAGAAGCGGGCAAACAGGATGATGGCTGCAGAGGCGCCGATGGACGACTTTCCCAGCTACGCCGTAGTAGAGAAGTCTAGGGCCGGCAAGAACCGGAGGCAACTTCATCGGGTTTGGACGGAAGAGCTGAGCGAGTACCAGGACAAGAAAGGTTTCTCCGGACCTCCAATGGGCTACATTGGCAGATGCAACAAGAAGAGCAAGGAGTTGGATTTTTTCATGGAATTATTCGGGGAGACTGCAGATTTCATCATAAGGAGGACCAACCAATTCATGGACGACAGGGCCAGCAATGCCAGACGCAGCACACGGAACGTCACGTCAGCCAACACACCAGGACCAAAAGGCAATGCAGGGACTTCGACTCAAGGGGAGCCACGTCCATCACCACCCCACATCACTTACTGCCAGTTTTTGCCACTCACTGGAATTCCGACTGAACCACAGCTGGGAATACCACAACCAGACGTCCACATGGAAGAAGCCGGGTCAAGCCAAGCACAGCCGCCAATGCCAGAAACAGATGTCGCCGAGGAGGAGGAGGACGAATCAGACTACCCATATTACTGCGAGGAAAATGAGGACTACTATGAAGGCAGCAGCCAAGAATCAGATGAGGATGAGTTAGATGACGAACTAAAAGAAACCGAGTCAGAGGACGATGCCGACGCCTGCCTTACGACGTCTAGCAGTGAGGAGGAAGCAGCAAGGCCAGACAGTCCATCACCACCGCTAAGGCCAGAAAGCCCACCACGACCTCGAACCTTAACAGAAACCTCTACTCCCATGCCAAGGCAATCATCAGAAGCGACGTTGCCCACATATGAGCCCGGTTGGTCGGTCCTACTACGTCCCACACCAGCAGAGGCGGTCTCGTCGTCCAGCCAAAATACCAAGCCAAAAGCCAAAGTCGCAACATCGCAGGCGCGGCCATTTATGAGACGAACCAAAAGAGGAATCGTTCGCTTCCCTCGGGGTCTTTCAGGTAGATTCAGAAGTAAGGAATCCGAGGAGATAATCTGCATCGTTTCGTCAGATGAGGAGGAAGAAAGAGCCACCACAACGACAGCCAACGTAGTCGAGCCACCACCCCCACAATCACCGCCACCGTCACTGGAACCGAGTAAACTAGAAGCCATGAAACGACGCTGGCGAGTAGTACTGTACGACAAGATCTACAGAAGTAATATGTTCCCCGAGCCACCCGAGCAAAAAAGGACACGATTATTGCCTCCTCGAAGTTGCTACCTCCAGGAGATGCGCCACGCCAGGATAACCCAATATGTCAATCACCGTTTCAGCCAACAACAGTCTCAGCCAAGCGCTCCACCAGTACAATCCCCAGAAGACTCGAGAACAAAACCCCCAGAAGATCTGAGCACAGGACGGTTGGTGCTAGAGCAGATGTGTGCAGAGGTGGACAAGACACTCAGGAGCCAGTCAGAGTCCTCGTCGTCAACGTCGCCGATCCAGCCAGCGCAAATCCAAAGGGAAGAAGCAGGGGCTAACTCTAGCCAAGAGCCAGCTGCCAAGGAGACACCTTCAACGGTCGTATCGTCGCAACTCCCTCAGCCAGGGGAACAAGCAGAGGCCACTTCCAACTCCAACTCCAGCCAAGACCCAGCAGTAACGACAACCACGCAAGCCTGCCAAACATCGCCGAAACGGAAGAAACCACATCCCACTCCCGCTTGGGTACCATTGACGAAAGACGAGTTGCTGGCTTTCATCGGAATACTGATAATCATGGGTTACAACGACTTGCCGGAGATGGCGCAGTATTGGTCCACGTCCCCAGACCTGGGAAACCACTCCATCAGATCGACCATGACCAGAACAAGGTTCAATCAAATTTGGAACAACTTTCGGCTGTCCGAAGAACCGTCTTTCACTGGTACCGATCCCCAGACTGCATCGCCCACGACCAGGCAAGCCATGGAAGAGCAGAAGGCCAAGGAGGACATGGACGCAATAATGAAGGTTCGACCGATGATGGAGGCTATCAACCAGGCATTCCGCAAGTGCAGGAACCCCGGATCAGTTCTCTGCATAGACGAGTCAATGACTGCATACACTGGAAGATCCAAGATCAAGGTATACCAGCCCAAGAAGCCCATCAAGGTCGGCTTTGAACACTTCACTCTCTGCGACCCGTTCGACGGTTACATACTCAACGACGAGGCACACATTGGAAAAAAGCGCCACATGGCCATTGACCCCGCCCAAGACCCCGCTAAGGAACTCGAGAACAACAAGATGGCTCACACAACGATCTACACCGCGCGCCACTACCTCAACCAGGGTTACACCATCGTCTGTGACAACCGCTTCACTTCGGCACTGCTGTTTCAGGTCCTCTACACCAAGCTAGGAACCTTCGGATGCGGGAGCCTACGCGCCAATGCTGCCGGAATGCCATACGAGTTCACGGAGGAGTTGCGCAAATTCAAGAAAGAGCACGAACGTGGCGACAGTATCCTGCGTCAGAGCGGCCGGCTACTGCTGAGCATCTGGTGTGACACCAAGGCCGTCCCTCTACTCAGCACCCACGTGGATCCCTTGGCCGGAAAATGTACCGTCGGAAGACTCATCGGGGGCCAGAAACACCTAGTCACTTGTCCACCGGCAGCCATGACTTACACGGAGACCATGAATGGCGTGGACATGGCCAATCACCTCATCTCCTCGTTCTACGTCGGCAGGAGGTCGATTAGATGGCACCGCTACCTTTTCTTCCAAAAGCTCAACCAGATTCTCGTCAATGCCAGGCTCAACATGGTCATCGTCTGCGGCCTCGATAGGGCTGGCAAACGCTCCCAGTTGACTTACCGAAGATCGCTGGCCAACCAACTCATCAACCGAGTACGCAAGACACGCCTCATAAGACTTCCAGCCATTTTGGGTACCAGTCATCGCCACGAAAAGAGTACGAGGAGCCGCAGATGCCAGGTGTGCAGGAAGTACAGACAGGAACGGCACGAGACCATCTGGTGGTGCGCAACTTGTCGCACGAACGTGTGCACGGACGAAAGCTCGAGAAGAAGGCACGGTGGACGAACTTGTTGGCAGCTGCATCAAGATCGCCTGGATCTCGATTTTTAGGCTGAATTTTCATTGAACTTGTATAGCTTTGTACAGCCAACGCCGAATAAACCTTGTAACCTTTGTTCAGAATTATGTTTTCCCTTTGCCTAACTGTGACTTTGACTTTTCAGGAAAAGACTAAAAGCCCCAAACCTCACTGACACTGGACCCGGTATTCGTCGTGGCTTCAGGTACTCAATCCGAGCCTGAAACCGCGACGAATGCCAGGTCTCAGGTGACGGCGGGGTGTGGGGTTTTCTTTGGGTGGAACTTAGCCAAATTCTCTGGGTATTGCGATGTTAACCGTCACCATATTGGGTAATGAAAAAAGGTCAGAAAAAAAGCCAAACCCTGCCTCATTGCAGGGTCTGGCAAGACTTGGACTTAGCCAAATTCTCTGGGTATTGCGATGTTAACCGTCACCATAAGGGTTAAAAAAAAAGCCAAACTCCACCATTGCGGAGCTTGGCTAGTATGCGGGTCTCTTTTGATTCAGGGATGGTCGAGACCAAGTCCATCCCCTCAGTACAAAGTCCCATTTTTTGGACTTAGCCACATGCCAAGTCATCATCCAAGTCATCATCCAGTAAGGGTCATCCTCAGGCTTGTAAGTAGTGGTCTCTGCCCCACCACCACACCCTCATGATCCACAGTCATCGATCGCCTAACCTTCGAGACCAGAAGGAAAGACGGGCCTCAGGTGGATCACTACACTAAGGAACTCGTCGAAAAACACGAACGTCCCAATGTTCGACGCCTAGCCACCTCGTCTGCTAGCTAGTTCATGAATGTCTCGTCAAACACCCACTTTAGTATAGCACTGGCAACGCTCGAAACGACTGCCTTTCAACAAGTTCCAACCAGTCTTTGCTGCAGGTCCAATAGCTCAGCTACAGTTCAGAATGGAGTACCACTCGTCACCAAAACGAAGCCACTAGTCCAACTGCTCCGACCAGTTCCAAGAGACCTCTCCAAGCTTAAAGGGCCACCGCCACTATTGCCACTAGGTCCGGCAGCACTCTGGAGATGTACTACAGGACGAACCCACAGCTCACTGCCAAAGCGTTGCCACCAGTCCAAATGGCTCAAACAGCTTAGAACCTTCCAAGCCCGAAGATGAGGCCAGGCTGCTCGTCGCCAAGTCTTTGCTGCTGGTCCAGCGGCTCAACCCAGTTTAGAACGGGGATCTGCCAGCACGAAGGCAAGGGGGATCCGTCGCTCACCACCAAAGCGTCGCCACTAGTCCAACTGCTCCGACCAGCTCAGAGACAGCCCACCCTCAAGGGAACGAGTGCTCACCACCAAGTCTTTGCTACTCGGTCCAACGGCTCAACCCAGCTAGAAAGGCGTCCCAATCATCACCAAGCAAAGCCACTAGTCCAAATAGCTCCAACCTAGTTTAGAACATCGACCCCAACATCGAGGACTTACACAGCTCATCACCAGTCTCGCAATTCGGTCCAGGTTGACTTACGAGGAGTGAGGTCCGCTAGCAGGACCCACAACCAAAGCCACTAGTCCAAACAACTCGTCCAGTTCAGAACAGTGCACCCAAAGGACGACATTGCTCACCGCTCGTCTTGCTTACTCAGTCCAACAGCTGGTTTCGAAAGGCGTGCCGATTTCCACCAAAGCCACTAGTCCAAACAGCTCAACAAGCTTAGAACGAAACGTCGAACCTAAAGGCAAGGGATCCATCCTCACAATACTGGGTGATCGTCGATAGGACAGCTTACGTTTGCACCAGTCTTGCAACTCGGTCCGAAGGGTCGACTCTGGTTTAGAACGGGGATCTGCCGGCACGAAGGCAAGGGGGATCCGTCGCTCACCACCAAAGCATCGCCACCAGTCCAAACAGCTCGACCAGCCTAGAACTTCGGGACCACAGTGCTCATCAGCCAAGTCTTTTGCCACCAGTCCAATGGCTCCACTCCAGATCAGGATGGCAGATCCAAGCCCGAAGGCGAGGGCCCACCAATTCATCACCGAAGTATCGCTACTAGTCCAATGGCTGCAACCAGCTTTGAGCAAATGACCCACACGCCGTCCTCATCAACAAGCCAACCACTTGGCCGATAGCGTCACCGATGCATGGTACAAGACCAACACCAGCAAATAACAACTCCACATCCAAGTCACAGAGACACCGAAGGGAATCGGGAATTTCTTTCTCGCAACAAACCCGGTATACTACCTGTAACCTACCCGCCGTATAGCCAGTGCGCCCGAGAGACTCCGAAGAATCACGGGACGATCAAAGACCTGACGGAGTAACATAATTGGCAGGCCCCGGGTTCGCTCTTTCACTCAAACAGTCCAAGCCCAGTATACTACCTGTAACCTACCCGCCGTATAGCCAGTGCGCCCGAGAGATTCCGAAGAATCACGGGACGATCAAAGACCTGACGGAGTAACATGATTGGCAGGCCCCGGGCTGGCTTTCACTCACATACTACAAGCCCGGTATACTACCAGAAACCTACCCGCCACATAGCCAGTGAGCCCGAGAGATTCCGAAGAATCACGGGACGATCAAAGACCTGACGGAGTAACATGATTGGCAGGCCCCGGGCTCGCAGTCTTTCACACCCGATTCTCGCACTCGACATCAATGTTCCCTAGACACAGAGCGGCTAAG
>JAHWFP010121217.1:0-18574 GCA_023313725.1 Lithobius niger
CTTTCCCAACCAACAGCTAAAAAGATAGCTTAACTAAGACATTATATATATAGTAAACAAAAATTACTCCTTCGTAATGAAGGATAAACGTTAAGGTAAACCGGAAAATAAACTAAGCAAACTAAGAAAATACCAAAAGGTTTTGGGAAATTAACAAAATTGGACAAATAAAAAAACAACGACGGCACGGAAATTAACAACTGCATTTTTGTAAAAAAAAAAAAAAAAAGTCACCTTTAAAACTAGGCTAGTCGTCTAGGCTTTTTTACCGATTGTTCCGTTAATGTCATTCTGTGTTGATGTTACTGTTTTTGTAAACATATTCTTGTGTTAAAACATGCTAACTACACACAAGTGCCTTCTGGGCTACGTAGTGACCTTGACAATTTTTTTTAATCAATAAAAAAAAAGAGGTTAGATTCAATTATCGTTGACATCAATCATTACGCCAAAGCTTACTTATTCGGTAAGTGTACAGGCGCCATCTTTGTACCACCACGTGATTCACAACATCCTATCAGGTTGCAGCGTTGCTGCGGCATGCTGCCGATAAATAGACTGATTTCTATTTCCTCGCAGCAACACGGCAAAAAGAGCGCGCGCTTCGAGTTTGTTGATGTTGCGGTGTTCCTACACGGGACGCTGTCGTGCTGCCGCAAGCTGCTGTGTAGCGCGCTTCAAAATGGGCGGGGCTTATTTTGCTGCCGGTGCAACTACACGGCGCGCTACGAAAAAGCGCCGAAATGCAAGCGCCACGCGTCATCCCTCACGCGGCACGCGCTAAAAGCGCCCGTGTAGATGCACCTTAAGTGGGAAGGCTAGCATACAGTTGGCGACTCACAACTAAAACAGTGTTTTCTCAGGAAGTAATGAAACACTAATTATGTGAATAGAAGCACTAAAAAGCAGAAATTAAGCACTAATTATTTGGCCCAATTTCATTCGCATTGGACCAAGTGTGGGGGCTGGCCCCAACATTGCAACCCTTTTTTCGACATAAAAAATTAAGCACTAATTATGTGAATGGTAGCACTAATACGAACTAACTAAACACTAATTATGGGGCTAGGTTTCATTCGAATCACACTAAGTGAGGGGTGGCTAGCATACAGTTTGCTCCCCACAACTAAAATAGAGTTTGCTCGGCAAGTAATGAAGCACTAATTCATCGTAGTAATTCATCGTGGTCATCGTGGCTGAGTTGTGAGAGAGCTCAGCCTGGTTGCTGAAGGTTTGCGGATCTGGTCGAACCCCTGGAAAGGGGATCTTGGCAAATCCCCGCCAGGACTGCCGGCCAGGGTAGCGTGAGAGGCTACCATGCTCCTTCAGTGGCTATGGGAACTATTCTGGCAAATTCTGGAGAATCTTTCGGCCCCTACGATGATCGGAGGTTTCCCGGATCGAATCCCTGGGTTGGCACCTCCCTTTACCAGATATTTCTTCTTCTCTAAAAGCTGGTAATGTTCAAAATTGAGCCGGTTCAGCCATACAAGCATTAAGTTGCTTCGGCTGACTTAAGGCTCAAAAAAAAAAATAATGCAAATGGAAGCACTAGAAAGCTCTAATTAAGAACTAATTATGTGGCCTAATTTCATTCGAATCATACTAAGTGGGGGCTAGCATACAGTTGGCCCCACAACTAAAATCGTGTTTTCTTGACAAGTAATGAAGCACTAATTATGTGAATAGAAGCACTAAAAAGCACTAATTAAGCACAAATTACTAGGCCTATTTTCATTCGATTCAGACTAAATGGGGGCCATTCCAAAAAATGAAGCACTGATTCTGTGAATGGATGCACTAGTTTCATTCGAAGTGGGACTAAGTGGGGGTTTAGCACACACTTTACCCCCCACAACTAAAATCGTGTTCTCTCCATACGTAATGGAGCACTAATTATTTAAATGGAAGCACTAATTAAGCACTAATTGCTGGGCCTTGTTACCCTCGAATAAGATAAAGTGGTTGCTGGCTGGCCCCCAACATTGCAACCCTTTTTCGAAACGAAAAAATTATGTGACTGGAAGCACTAAAAAGCACAAATTAGGTACTAATTATTGGGTCAAGTTTCATTCGAATCAGACTAAGTGGGCGGCTAGCATACAGTTGGCCGCTCACAACTAAAACAGTGTGTTCATGGCAAGTAATGAAGCACTAATTCTGTTCTGTGAATGGAAACACTAAAACGCACTAATTAAGCATTAATTATTGAGGCTAGTTTCATTCTAAATCGGACTAAGTGGAGTTAGCAAAGAGATGCTCCTCACCACAACTAAAACAGTGTTTTCTTGGCAAGTAATGAAGCACTAATTATGTTAATGGAAGCACTAAACAGCACTAATCAAGCACTAATTGCTGGGCCTAGTCAGGGCGTCAGGGACGTTTTTACGGGGGGGGGGGGGGGTGTCACACCCATCCAATGTTTGGCCAGTTGGCAAATCAGTCGGCAAAATAACATAATTTTTGGTCAGTCGGCAAATCAGTCGGAAAAATTCATAAATTTTTGGCTAGATGGAAAATTATCTCGGTATGTTTCTGGTTTACACCCCTCCAACTTTCATCCTTCCTGGCGTCTCTGGGCCTAGTTACCCTCCAATAAGACAAAGTGGTTGGTAGCTGACCCCCAACATTGCGACCCTTTTTTCAACATGAAAAAGTGAAGCCCTAATTATGTGAATGGAAGCACTAAAAAACACTAATTAATGAGCCCAGTTTCATTCCAGTTGGACTAATTGGGGAGCTAGCATATAGTTGACCCCCCCCCCCCCAACTAAAACAGTGTTTTCTCGGCAAGTAATGAAGCACTAATTATGTGAATGGAAACACTAAAAAGCACTATAATTAAGCAACAATTATTGGGCCGAATTTCACTTGAATCGAACCAAGTGGGGGAGGGGGGGGGCGTGCCCAACATTGCAACCCTTTTTCGACATGAAAAAAATGAAGTATTAATTATGAGAATGGAAGCACTAAAAAGCACTAATTAAGTTTTAATTATGCTAGCACTAAGTGGGAGGGCTAGCATGCTAAATAAGCTAGCACTAAGTGGAAGGGCTAGCATACAGTTGCCCCCCTCCCCCCACAACTAAAATATTGTTTTCTCAGCAACTAATGTAGCACTAATTATATAAATGGAAGCACTAAAATGCACAAATTAATAAAGAATTATTGGGCCTATTTTTATTCGAATCGGTAACGAAGCACTAATTATGTGAATGGATGCACTAAAAACACTAATTAAGCATTAATTATTGGCCCTAGTTTCATGTGAAGTGGGACTAAGTGGGGGGCTAACACCACGTTTCCCAACCGGGGAGGCACGCCAGATCAGTGGTGAACTATTTTTTAAAGGCATCGCAAAGTTCTCGTCAATGACAGACCTATACCTGCTAACAGTCATTTTTCAAAAATAACATTATTGTAAAGATTTTGAAGACTTACCCGTATCGTTCATTTTGTTTAAAAAAAAAATTACACAGTAATGCAGTGTCGCATTGGGCTGCTCGGGAACACTGGAATGGAAGGGGAGGCCCCTCAGAAAAACTTTAAAAAACGTTGTAGAGAAACGTTTCAAATTCACGCCTATTTCTTAAAATGGCGGTAGTTGTCCCCCCCCCCCCGTGCCTCCCCCGGATTAGGCCTTTGTTAAAAAAAATATCTTCGAAAAATTGGAAAGGGATTCTTATAAAAATTGCTTACCTAAGTTGCAGGAAAATGTTTCAAATACAAGCATGGCCCCCCCCCCCCCCCACCGAGGAACCTCGAGGTCCATACCCAACATTCCCGGGAAAGCTCGACCCCTCCCAATCATTAATTCTTCTGTGACTCACGCACAAAGCAATTCTGTGAAACGCTTTCACAGGACGCTCGAGGTAGTGCTAAGAGCCGTATGTAATGACACCCCAAAGATTGGGAGCCTTGTTAGCCTGGTGCAATGTTTGCGCTACACACAGCACCACACGAATGAACTGGTTTCACTCCCTCTGAACTATAGTGTATGGCCAAAACATTAAAGGTCCATTGGATCTGCTCAAAAACCAACGGCTTGAGCCAGACGTACACCCGATTGTCTTAGAATATGTGCTTGATATCTTTTGCAAAGATTTAAGTACTCGAGATAGCTTTCTCTTGAAAACATTCAAAAAAGGCAACTTAAAAATAAAGCCTACTGTAATGCTAAGGTTTTTTCTGAACGAAAGTTCAAGGAAGGCGATCAGGTATTAATTTTAAAACCTTCTCGAACTAATAAATTGGATGTTTTGGTATGGCTCTTAAGCACCGTGCGGAAAAGGCTCTCAGACACTGACTGCCTAGTTAAGAATCCTATGCCAGTAAAAAGGAGACCGTTTATCTAGACACACGCTAGTGTGTAGCCGCCAAGTGGAAAGGTGGCCACTAACAGACTGTGTATTTTAACTGTAACGAGCTTATATCTGATTTCAGCTTACTGGTGTAAACTCCCCATAGAATATAAATGTTTGGAAAGGGGCGCAGAATTGTGCCGACACGGAGTTACGTTAACTCTGGAATTTTCTTAAATTCTGAACCCTGTGTTGGACCCAGAATTACAGTAACTCTGGATTCGTGACTGGCTTTAAAAGTGTCTGAAACAATCCGGAATTGTGGTAACACGGAATTACCGTAACTCTTGTCTAATATGGTTGCGGTTTCTGATGTTATATATATAGCTCCAGCGAGCGCAGTAGCGCGAGCGGGGCAGGGACGTTATTTAATCATCAATAAAATCAGGAGTTACGGTAACTCCGTGTTACCACAATTCCGGATTGTTTCAGACACTTTTAAAGCAAATCACGAATCCGGAGATACTGTAATTCCGGGTCCAACACAGGGGTCAGAATTTAAGAAAATTCCGGAGTTAACGTAACTCCGTGTCGATGCAATTCCGGCGTCCCGTTTGGAAATCGTTGGAATCAGGTGTCTTGGGTCCAGTAACGAAGAAAACTTCAACCTCAAATTGTGGAAACGTGTCCATTATGGAGAAACGGTGCCCTCAATAACGTTGATTTGTGTTACTGGCTAGCTAGCTAAGGACAGGGCCACCATGTTAATTCTCATCAAGGACTGCGGTAACTGTCCTTAAGTAAGCCACAGCATGAACTTCCATGTTAAACGGCAAACTTTGAACTCATATAGTTTCGCCCAGAATTGACATAGACCATCGAAATTCGGTGTTTGGGGTCCTGTCGTAACTATTTCACTGTATTATAAATATTAATGACAGCAATCGAACCGTTCGGCGTCCACAGTATGTCCATTTGTTGTTGTTGTTGTTGTTGGGACTTTTTGCCCTCACCTAGAGATCGAAGCAATGAACCGATTTTCAAGTTCTATAGCTTAAAACATAGCTTTGGACAAGGCCTAGGGCCTTTCGAATGCTATTTTGACGTAACTACAGTATTCTTGTGACGGAATGCCAAATGAGCTCAAAATTTTGCTCTCACCTAGAGATTGAACCAAGAACTGTACCTGTGGCCTTGGTGGAAGTCGGGACACTAGTTGAGGGATTGGTCATATCTATGCCCATTTTTAACATTACATTTACTCTTTGTTATCTCCCAGATAGCAGACTAGAGGAATCTGTGATAAATGTCGGCCATTTTATATCAAAATCTCTAAACGAGAATCATTGGAATGTAATCCTAGGAGACTTTAATCAATCAACTGTAAACTGGGTAAGCAATCGTGCTAGGGACCCACATCATAGGCTTTTCCTAGAACTTATAACTCCCTTGGGTCTTACTCAGCATGTGGATAAGCCGACATGTGATGGGGAAAATATTCTTGATCTCATCTTTACTGATGATGATCGACTTCTTTTCGATCTTGTCTTGGGGCCTCACTTTGGTAGAAGTGATCACTGCGTTATTACCTTCAAATTAAATCTTAATGCGTTGAATATCTCGGGGCTTGAAACGCAGATAAACGTGGAATCAACGTTGGGCCGGGTAGACTTCCCATTGATCAGGACGTCACTTCAACTGATTGATTGGAATAATCTAATTTTTTAATCTATTCATCCATTGGTGGTGCATGAAATTGTTTTTTAGAGATCCGAAATAATAATATAAAATACTGCAGGGCATTCAGAGGCATGACTTAACACACATTCGCAGCCTTCCGAATTTTTTGGTTAAGTTAAAAAATCATAAACCTAAACTTGGGATGGAAACGATACAGAACAAACCGTGAAGCAGATTCCTTAAGGGCCTATAACGCTTCTCGATAAAACTATTCAAATGCGGTTGAGGCGTCGCATAGAAAAAAGGAAGAGAATGTAATCCTGAACGCAAACAATTCATCCTTCTTTAAATTTTACCGAAACACAGTCAATGAGACCCATATCGCCTTTCAAAACCCCCTGTCGATTCCTTGTAGAAAACCAAGACAAGGTTGAACTTTTGAGCAAGATTTTCGCAGAAAATGGTATTATCGATGATGGTAACCAAAATCTCCCATGGCCCAAAAATATGTGTTGGCAAAGTCAGTGTCACACTGTAAAGTTTACCCAGTCTGATGTTTTCTCTGCATTGACAAATCTTAAATCTACTACTTCATGTGGCCCAAATGGCATTTCAGCATTTTTTCTAAAGCAGATGTCTGCTGAAATTTGCTACCCTTTATCTCAACTTTTTACTATGTCCTTTGAACAAGGAGAGATTCCAGATCAATGGAAAAACGCTATGGTTATTCCGGTCTTCAAGAAAGGTTCGGCATCGAATCGTGAAAACTACAGGCCTATTTCATTAACAAGTGAGACCTGTTTGGTCCCCGTACCTCGCAAACGACATTGACTTGATTGAGTCAGTGCAGAGACGGTTTACAAAGTGTCTTCCTGGGGCTTCGGGAGGTGGACCACAACGAGCGCCTCGCAAGAACGGGCCTTGAGCTTCTTCAATTTTTATAGTTTAAAATGTAGGTATTTTACAACGACCACGGCCTTTGGAACGCGATTTTAATGTGACTGTAGTATTCTCGCCGGCAGAGCATTTATTATTGTAGAGCACTGGGCAGAAATCGTTAGGCGGAGTAACAAATTTTTGCCCCCCTTGCTAAAAGCTTGAAATTTGGTACACACGCCATTCTTACTAGTACAAATCGAACCAGCCATGGAACCCCCACAGAATACCCCCAAAGGGCCCCCAACGCCTCCCTGTGCCCCCTCACTGAGGTTTGACCAGTAAATTCTTGCTGATCGAGCTAAAAGCATGAAATTTTGTACACAATTAATTCATTCTTAGCAGCACAAATCGAATCAGCCATGAAACCCCCATGATATACCCCCAATGGTGCTCCCCCCCCGTGCCCCCGAGGTTTGGCCAATGAATTCTTGCAAATCGAGCTAAAAGCATGAAATGTGGTACACAAGTTATTCTTAGCAGCACTAATCAAACCAGCAATAGAACCCCGTGAAATACCGCAAAGGGCCTCCCAGCGCCCCCCTGTGCTCCTCCCTGATGCCTGACCAAGAAATTCGTGCCGATCGATGAAAAGAAGGAAATTTGGTACACAAGTCACACTTAGCAATACAAATCAAACCAGCAATGGAACCCCAGTGAATTACCCCAAAGGGCCCCCCAGCGCCCCCCTGTGTTCATCCCTGATGCTTGACCAAGAAATTCGTGCCGATCGAGGAATAGAAGGAAATTTGGTACACAAGTCATACTTAGCAGTTCAAATCAAACCAGCAATAGAACCTCCATGAATTACCCCAAAGCCCCCCCCCAACGCCCCCTGTGGTCATCCCTGAATGCTTGACCAAGAAATTCGTGCCGATCAAGGAATAGAAGGAAATTTGGTACATAAGTCATTCTTAGTAGTACAAATCGAACCAGCCATATGCAATCTCCTAGAGGGTTGATATATTCAATCCGCTCCGCCTGTATTAGGCCCAAAGCCTGTTTCCTATAGTTTAAGTCTTAGTATGAACTTCCATGTCTATGCTAAACGTCAAACCCGGGTCCCATCTGTTAAGGGCCCTCCGAAAAGAGAGAAACACAGTTTCTGGCTATTCAAAAATGACGGACGTAGCAAAATTAAAGGCTAATCTCTAAAATAATAATAAAAAAATCCTATAATTTTAGTTGAAAGAGGCCCGACTATATGGTTTCAGCCGGGCGACAAAAAATGTAGTTGCGGCCCTGCTAAGAAAAAAAAAAATAGATATTAGTATTAAAAAACGCTTAACTGTATAAAATACAGATGTAAGCCTAAAAAAACTGAATTCTCTAAGGAACAGATTCAAGAAAAAGACATGTAAGCCATCAGCGTCGCACTAATACGTGTAAAAGAAGCTCCAGCTTGTTTTTTGGGACGCTGGATATTCTTTTACATGTATTAATACGACGCTGATGGCTTACATGTGTGTTCTAATATCTGTTTATTTAGAGCATTCAGTATTTTTAGGCTTACATTTGTATTTTATATACTTACGCGTTTTTTTAATTCTAATAGTCACGGACTTACTAAAATTAAAGTCACGTTTACAGCTCGTTAGGGAAAGTTCGCATATCTAAATTTTGGCATACAGGCAAAGAGTAGTACGGGAAAGTGCCTTTTTTCTAAAATGGAGGTTGCAGCCAGAACACGTGGCCCTGAAGTGGCGCGTAAATGCAAAATTATTGTTGTAACCATTGTTTTATTGTCAAGTAGTTCTAGTTTACTTTCGTACTGTTAGTCAGTGCGAGTAACTTGGCTAATAGGATTAACCTTGGCGGCCTTTCCCTGGTTGAACGATATCACGACTTTCAAAGGCTACCCTTTTTGGAAACTTGGCGGCTTCTCTTATACCAGTTTTGGTTCTGGTTGGATCATATAAACCGCCTGAAGCCCTATCTTCCTAGAGAAAGCTCATGCAACTTCACACATAGTGATGAAAGATACGTTATACATAAGGAATTCACTTAGTCCGGTCGGTTGCGTCCCGTTTCACCAAGTCTCGTTTCGCCAATCCCGTTTTGCCAAAAATAAAGCAGATTAAAAGGTTTTGTCTAAACGGCAAATCCCGTTACGCCAAATCCCGTTACACCAACCGTGCATGAAATTTTAGGAACACGAAATTTAATACATTATTCCTGTGTAATGGTCAAACATTTAGAAACAAACACCCGTTTTGCAGAATCCCTTAACGCAGAATTTTTTTTTCAAATTGCGTGCCTCCCTCGCGCTTCAGCACTCGTTGCGGCTAAACATATAACATCAGAAACCGCTACTAATCACAAATTCCTTCTCATTAGGCATGCCTCTAACTTCTGCCATGTTAAATTTTCAAAGATTTACTAGCGGAGTCGCTCGCTTCGTTCGCTCATTCCGCGTCGTCTCGCTACGCTCGAGGAGCTTTCATGCTGCAACTCTTATGCTGATGACGGACATTCCATATCTAACACAATCAAGCAAATGATCAGAGTGCAGTACGTGTTTTTCGTAAGGGCCGGGGAATAATGAATTTATTGGATCCATGGCTCATAGCCTAACGCCCTCCAATAAAGCAACTTAAGTACATGTACATATTGAACCTAGGACCACACACCGTCATCCATCATACCCTGGTGCTACTACGCTGATCTTCGCCACGACACAGTTTCACAAATTCACTACAAAACTACCCTTGCAGCCTTGCAGACGTTAGGCTTTAGGCAACGGTCTGGCCACCCAAGAGCTACATGAGCTTCTAAAGGCGAAACATGCGATTCGTATCCAGTCGGCCTTAGCTTGAAGAAGCCATTCCCTTTCCGCTACGCGATTGTACTGTTATTGAGCCAGGAGGTTAGGCATGCGATTTGTACACAGTCGGTCTTGGCTTTAAAAAGCTACCGCCTTTCTGGCATGCACCTAAACAGGCAATTAGCCAGGAGGCGAGACACGGGATTTCTTCCCCAGTCGGCCTTGGCTTGAAGCAGCCTTATCTATCCCCGCTGTAAGGCCGTTTCAACGCTGTACCACGCGAGTTGCTGCATGCTTGAACTAAAATGGTTGGTAATTTTATCATTAATACTTCTTGTGCCGCTCTTGGTATAGATTATTTTTTATTCAAATAAATTTTGCAGACTTTACATGGGTTTCCTTGTTTCACAAATTTTGAGAATTTTTACTTAAAACCCATCTCCTTCCCTGCTACGTTTGATGCTTTGAAACAGTAACCACATGTCACCTATAATTTTTGGCTAATATAAAAGATTCCGTGCAAGGGGAAATCGTACCTATAGAAACTATTCGTTTTTACCGCTATTAGGCTGAACTATTGCTGAGTAGAGCACCAGCTAATAGCACACTATTGATCGAACGTCGATGTTTTGAAAATGCAAACGTGGAAACATTTTTTACCATTTTGTTATCAATATATTTTGTTTAAATAGGCCTAATTTACCATTAATCTTTTCGTAGCTTTACGTAATTTCATTTAAATGTAAGGCTAAATAGGAGTTTGTATTTGAAATTTCTAAAATGCAACTCCAACAGTCGTCCCTTAGCGAGCTGCACGTGCCTCATTCTTGAATGACGGCTGTTAGCATTGCCAGCCGTAATCCTTCCCACAACACTACTGGACCACGCGCCTCGTACGTGGCGCAACAATTGTGGACCATCCGCACAGCAGGAAGATGTGTTATTCCGAAACTAACAATCAACTTCGAAAAATTCGTTTCAACAATGGTTCCAAGGGTTTTTTTTCGCTTTTTTCGAGGGGAAAAATGTTACCTAGAACTACGAAAATACGCCTACGCGAAATCCAGATTAATTTCCTGTCTTTTGATACCTTTCTCATATTTTTAGCCCTCCTACTTCAAGAGGAGAAGAGGTACATATATACCTACATATATACATATATATACCGACCGTAAGTTTTTAATGATTAAGATTTTGATTCTGCGAAACGAGGTTCTGCAACACGGGAATTCCCGTTTGGGAAAGGGTAGCCTAACCATCATGTGTGAAACTAACTATTCTTGAAAGAGGGTTTCCCAGGGTTTAGTCGTAACGTATTCGAGGGCTTAGGGCCCCCGCGCACTAGGCTGCCAGGTCGTGCAAAAAACACAGCGACGCACGCTGCGGACACGGCCGTTTTCCCTTGATCTTTCTCGATCACGTGGTGAAAAATGAATACAGAGGAAGTATTGTCGTCCTGTGGTCGCCTGCACGCCGCCCGGAATCCCGGTGGCCGTTGCAACTGACTGGCCGCGGCGGTCAAGTGCGCAGTGGTATATATACACCGTAAGCATTTTCGTTGGCCGCAGCGACCTGGTTCGGCCAAGCCAGCGGCCAACGAGAAAGCTTACGGTATATGTAGCAACGTGCACTTGGCCGCAGCGGCCAGCCTATCACTGCGTCTACTGTGATCCCGGGCGGCGTGGAGGCAGCCACAGGGCGACCATACTTGCTCCGTATTCATTTTTCACCACGTGATCGAGAATTATCAATGAAAAACGGACGTGGCCGCGCGACACGTCGCCGTGTTTTTTGGCCGCCACAACCACTGGCCGCGCGACCTGGCTGCTCAGTGTGCGGGCGCCCTTAACTGAATGTTGGCTGCCTTGTGCGGCGCTGTTTGTTACATTGGGCATTTTCATAAACTCACCGAACAACTCACTGACGGATTCCACAAAAACCGACCGCTTCCACCAAAAGTGACGTCACGATTAAGCCCTTTATGAACGGACTCACCGGAATCAATGAGTAAAATGGAGACGGGTGGCAGGAAAGAAGTGTTTTTGCTCACTGCCATTTACTCACCAGTCACCCTTGCGTTGGCATGGGCGTTGCTAAGGAGATTTGCATCAAATACGTTTATTACTTGTGATCGAGTAACCCGTTACCTTCTTTTAGCTTAGTGGAGACACTGTGTGACGACAATCTTCACCAATTGTTAATCACGTTTGCATATAGCGAAGCACTACTCGGGGGTCCGCCATCATTTATCGATGGATTCAGCAGAAAGACCGGCTGCTGCATTCGATGAGTACGATGCTTCAGCGGTGACGGAAAATTCACTGAGTGTTTATAGAACTACTTAGATGAGGTGAGACTTAAGAGCTGAATTGTTCGATGAGTTTATGAAAGTACCCATTCAGTTACGCCAGCTATGGATGAACACATGGGGGGGAGGGGAGGTTTCAAGGTACCCGGGCCCGAGGGGGTTGCGGAGGAAGTGGGCACTCAAGATCTTTTCAGCAGTAAGGGGTTGTACCCACGACGTCACGTGAATTTTTCCCTATTTTACAACCCCCCCTAGAAAATGGATATTCTAACGTTTTTCCACACGGACTTTTTCCCCTGACATCTTCCTCCCATAAAAACGACAGTAGACATACTATCTTGTAACCACCGCATTACGCCTCCTCCCCCCCCCTCCCCCCCGAACGTATTCTACCTTACCCCATCCCCTCCCCCCAAAAAGCACTTTGTTTATTTTCTGTTTAGTGTTGCGTACCACTATGAAAAAAATGCGAGGATGGTGGTCTGGATTCCTATCCATCGACTTCCTATTCAGTCTCGGGCTCATTCGTAGAGGAGCGGTTATTGGACGCTGCGGGGAATCCCCAGAAACTTGCAATTTTGGGTAGAACGTGGTTTCGAGGTATTGACGGGCCTACAACTCTTAGTCTTGACTATCATTACTCTCCCAATTATGTTGCCTCGAGATCCATGAATCGTTGGACGCTCCGGTTATTAAAGAAGCTCTGTAGTAATTGTTGTATATTATAATTGGGGACAATAAGAAGATAACGATTCCAGTTGCTTTATTCGGTAAATGATATTTTACTCACCATCACGGGGCGGTGGAAACATTTAGGAAGCATCCTCTCAGTTGCTCTATCTCGCACGCTAGATGTGAAGGGCAGGTAATACAGTATATTTCAGAAGTCCTGAACCAGGTAGGCCTATATGGTATAGGCCTATAAGGTGTACAAATCAGCAAACTCTGAGCAAAATATGCACCTAATGGGAGTAGCAAATGTCTTCCACAATAGGCGTTCATGCTCGCAGTAAACCCAGGACTCGAACCCAGCCCCCTGTGGGTTCAGGACTTCTGACGCTTCTGAGACAAGTCTGTATATAAAATATACGAACGTTAAATCCGTTCATTACTATTAGGGTCACCATACGAGTTGGTCTTCCTCAATGACGTGCACAGGAGGGGGGCATTGCCTCTGCGCTTTTAGGAAATTGGCTTTTTTGTAAGGAAATGGCCCTTTTGTGCCGACATTTGCTGGTTCGGCGGTGACTGAGAAAGAGCCTAAAGGGCTAAAAAAAAGGCCAAAAAAGACCTGAAAAGCGCAAAACAAGCTAATAAAGCGTAAAAAAAAGACCCCAAAAAGTCCCCACAAAAGAACTGGCTCTCTCTATTGAAAAATTACTGTGCCCTTTTACTAAAAGTTGCCCCTGCCCTCTCGGGGTTCTGTGCACGCTATGTCTTTCTATTTACTACTCCTTAAGATAAAACCCTGTTTATACGAACCAGGAATGAAACGTTCAGATGCATGATGCAGCACATGAGAAATGTACTGCATATCACTACTGTTAGTGAGTATACGGCTGGTGTAAATTGCCTACAAGTCGTAAGGCTTAAACTAAGGACAAAATGGTGGCATTGCCCTTATATTGGGGCATTATACTCAAAGCATGCCCTTCTTCGCTGCTTTCAAACTCTTAACAATTATAGTTCAGTGATTGTGCTTTTTTCTATGCATTTTTGTTCTTCTGCGTGTTGTCTGTTTTTTGTGTGCATTTTTTCATTTTTGCATTTTGTATGTGTTTTTCTGTTGCTCAAGTTGGCTTACAGGCAAGTTTTGGTTTTCCGACCTGATTTACCTCCCTACCTCCATGCTTTTTTCCAAACCCTTTTGACCCCA
The DNA here is from genome assembly GCA_023313725.1 of Lithobius niger. NCBI lineage: Eukaryota > Metazoa > Arthropoda > Chilopoda > Lithobiomorpha > Lithobiidae > Lithobius > Lithobius niger. Next base: position 13,866 of record JAHWFP010121217.1, read on the forward strand.
TTTTCTCTCTTTCAACCCCCTTCTATACCTCACTGTGTGAGTCGAGCGAAGATATTTCCACTAATCTGCCTGACCCCAAATCCGTTTACAATGTTTGACCCAAATATGAAAGCCAGGGTTCATCGTACATTTTTTTCTTTTAGTGACTCATTTTATAATTCTAGCTCTGACGACAGCTTTTCTGAAGATTCCCTTACCAGTCCTTCTGACGAAATTAAAATCAACCTTAGTGAGTTTAATACTTTGTTAAAAGTGGGTTTAAGCAAGGTCCAATCTATTTTGCCACATTTCACTGAATTTAAGGAATATGTTTATGCTGGCAATTGACATTATTGCTGTTACTGAAACATGGTTAAAACCCGTCATTGGGGATAAGCTCGTTTCTATGCCAGGTGATTATATTGTTAGAAATGATCGTTTGCATAAAGGTGGTGGTGGTGTCGCTGCCTATATTAAAAATGGAATTAAAGCTACCACTTTATTTGCTTCTGCAAATGATAAGGGAGACTTTGAACAACTTTGGCTTAATGTTCGTATTAAAAACAAATGGCTTGCGTTGGGGATTGTGTATCGACCTCCTAACATCCCACTTTCATCTCTCCATTCTGTTGAAAATTCTCTTTACACTTTTGCATCTGACATTGACGACGTCATTTTAGTTGGCGATTTTAATATTAATTTATTAAAACGTACTATTCCTGGTGGTCAATCCCTACGTAATGTTTGCACCATCCATGACCTTGATCAGTTGGTAACAAAACCTACCTACATTTGTAACAATGCCAGATCTTTGCTTGATCTTGTAATGGTTAGACAAACTGACTGTGTTAAATTTATTGCTCAAGCTATTCAACCTGGTATCATCCATCATAACTTTGTTTATTTTGCATACGATATTGCAGTTCCTCAAGACAACGTTTCTTATGTTACTACCAGGAATTGGAAAAATCTTGACGTGAACTCTTTCCTTTTTGATCTCTCTATTGCACCATGGCAGAATGTTTATCAATATCTAACATCAACGACAAAGTTGCTTCACTTAATGCTATTATCCTTGGTTTAATTGACAAGCATGCTCCGTTTGTTACTTTTAAAGCTAAAAGGCCTAGCGCTCTCTGGTTAACTGATTTTATTAAATCATTCATGAAAAAAAAGATAGGGAGCTAAAGCCTGGTTCAACAAAACTCAAAAACCACTCCACTGGGAAAATTATAAAGATCTGAGGAATAAAGTTAAAAAACTAATGCAAAGGTGCACCACTTTGATGATCGCGTGAATAATGAGAAAAATTCTAATATGTTTTGGCGCCATCTCAATCAACTTGGTGTACATGGTACGAATCAGTCTGGCATTGATACTGATTATTCTCATGATGAAATAAATCAGCATTTCAGTAACAACCAAAAATCTACTAATTTCGACGAAACAGCTGTCAAAAATAACGTTTCGCAGTTTTATGCCTTTAATTCGGATACCAAGTTTTCCCTCTCAACCTCTTCTGAGCAAGAAATTAGTAACATCATCCAAAATATTTATACTAATGCTAATGGCGCAGACAAGATTAATTCTTAGATGGTCAAACTTTGCCTCCCTTCTGCAATCCCGGCCATTACTCACATTATCAACTTCTCCATTACCTCTTGTAAATTCCCTGATTTATGGAAACTGGCTGTGATTAATCCAATCTGGAAAGCAAAGGGCTCTAAAATATTAATAACCTACGTCCTATTGTCTGTCCAAAGTTTTAGAACGTGTTGTGGCAAATCAGTTAAAAGATTATCTTCAAGAACACAGTATTCTTAACCTTAATCAGTCTGGTTTCCGAGATAAGCACAGTACTACTACAGCTCTTTTAAAGATTACTAACGATATTTTCAAAGCTATGGATGAATCCAAATTTACTTCCCTTGTGTTACTGGATTTTGCTAAAGCATTTGATACGGTTTATCATCCTCTTTTACTTTCCAAGTTGCATGCAATTGGCGTAGACCAGCTTAGCTTAAGCTGGTTTAAGTGCTATCTTTCTGGTAGAAAACAATGTGTTTGTGTTAAAAGTCAAACATCTCCTTTCTCAGTGTTCAATCTGGTGTTCCACAGGGCTCTATTCTGGGCCCTTTATTGTTTGCTGTTTTCATTAACGACTTGCCTAGCCACATTGTTAATTCTAGCCATCACATGTTCGCTGATGACGCCCAGTTAGGAAAGATATTCTCCCCACTCGATAATGATAACTCTCGTGCCGAACTTAACCATGATCTTTCTAATGTCCATAATTCGTCTACGGCTAATGAAATGGCACTTAACGCTAATAAGTGCCAGCACATCATTGTTGGATCACAGCAGCTTTTTCAAAAATATCCTATTTACGATCTCAGTCATCATAATACTATATCTGTTAATAATACTACGCTTAAAACTTGCAATTCTACTAGAAACCTCGGTGTCATCTTCGATCAGTGCCTAACTTGGGAGTCGCATATTCATACACAATGCCATGCTGCCATGTAAAGGATTAGATTTCTTTCTAAGTTTAAACATTTTCTGAGCATTAGGACCAAAGTTAAACTTTCCTCTGCCTTAGTTATTCCAATGTTGGATTGCTGTGATACAGTTTATTTTAACGCCACCAAATCCTCCCTCAATCAGACGCAGAGGATCCAAAATGCGTGTATACGTTTCATTTTTAATCTTAAAAAGTTCGACGGTGTAAGAGACTATCTTAAAACTATCAAGTGGCTCTCTATGGCTCAGAGGCGTTCTTTGCATTCTCTCACAATTGTGTACAAGTCTCTGCATTACAAAGAACCATTTTATTTGTTTACCTTATTTAATTCTGCACTGGCTGATCACAGTTATCCAACAAGATTCAGTCATGACTGCCCTTTCACTCCCCCTCGCTGTCGCACTACTAAATACCAAACGTCGTTTCTGGTTCAGAGCATGAAGTTATGGAATGATTTGCCCGAAGTCATTAATCTTGTTCTAGTGTTGGAATTTCAAAGCTCAATTATTCCGTCACTTGTTTAATTCATAACTCGGTCACCATCCCTCTTCCACTCTTTTCCTTCCCTTCTTTTTCTTTTTTTCTCTGTCTCCCCCTTCCCCCAACCCCCACTGTATCCCATCTTCTTGTTTACTTTAGTTTTTGCTATTGTCTGCTGACATTGTACATAATTACATGATGGTTTGGGTTAGGTGTAAGAATGGACCCAGCGCCTAAACCTCGCCCTTTGTGGCACAATCAATTTTTATTCTTGAATTTTGTCGATCTTATGTACTTTCACGTGCTACAGTAAAGTTTATTATTATTATTATTATTATTATTATTATTATTATTATTATATAGATCTCGCATTATTACAACTTTCCATTGTTGAACAAACAAGTTTATCGAGAAAGCACTAGTATGCATCGCCAAAGTCCAACTTGACTCAGAGCCTAGGCTGTGGCCTGAACGACAATAAAATGTTGATACAACATCAGTGAGAGGGAGTTAAATGTGGGGCTTTGTCACACCGCCTCACAAAGGAGTGAGGGTAGTATTCAAATAAAAACTAGGTAAGATTACAAAGCTTGGGATAGCGGTTACAAATATATATTCATGAATGTGTTAAATAATTGAAAAATATTCATTAATGTAGATACAACACTTGAAAAACTTAAATATAGCGTTACTAGTTTTTCAAAGGGCAAGTTAAACATTAGAAATTTAATATAAGTATATATATATATATATATATATATATACAGGGTCGTCAATAAAAATGTAGACGATAAAGAAAAATCGTAAATGTTTTATTAATTGATATTTTCATGTTCTCATTAGTCAGATGTGTTAAAAAAACTTCAAATTTTGTTTCTCCAATATTAATTTCATTCCCACGGCAGTCCAAGCATGGCAGTTCAATATACAATTCAACATCGTGTTTTCACTGTTAAAACATTTACAACAACGCAATATGCAACAAAGGTGCACCGCAAGGTCCATAAACAATTTCCAAACTTCTATGTTCCAATATTGCAGCTGGTAAATAAATTTAAGGAAAATGGAATTATTTTGAACCAAAATACAGAACATTCAGGTTGTGCAGTTAACAGTTCGTAAGCCAGGGAATGTGGAAAGATTGCACGAAAGCGCGACAAGAAGTCCAAAACGTCATCAAAACGGTGATCTCTAGCTCTCAACATTAAAAGCACATCACATTCCTGCTAACAAAGCTAAAGAAGAACTTAACCTTTTCCCTGACAAAATTCAAACCCTCCGGGAAATTTCAGACACATATTAACAACGACCTTTAGGCGGTTACTGCTTTATCTTCACCAAATGTGACAACGACGATTTGAATTTGGAGAATGTGTTTTTTTGTTTGTAGGAAAAAAGTCTTCAAACGTAACCCTAAATCTATCAGCAAACTCAAGTTAAGCATTCACAGGATTATTTGGGCTGTAACACAAGACACTCTTCAGGCTGTCATCACAACTGCATCAACAACATCTACAATAGCAAAATCTATTGAATTGAAGGGACCTCAATTTGAGCATACATTTACCTCGTCGAAATAAAAATCAAAGTCATGCCAATAAAATTTCATGTTTTCTTAACGCATCTGACTTATCAGAACATGAAAATCTCAATTAATAAAATATTTATAACTTTTCTTTATTGTCTACATTTTTATTGACCACCCTGTATATATATATATATATAT